>JXCR01143557.1:0-39439 GCA_002079205.1 Phalaenopsis hybrid cultivar
TTATCGAACAAAATTAACGAGCCGAACACGAGCTTCTTAACGAGCCGAACACGAGTTGTTCGAGAACAGCGAGCCATTTTGACAGCCCTACTCTCAAGAAAGCCCGCTGAAGTTATTTCAGACACATTCTTACTTTCAAACTCATTGAAATTTTTTTTTTCCTTTTATGAAATTTAAATGGCATGAACGCGCATTCTGCGTGAACAAGCTTTCCATGATATTCATTTGATTAACATAATTTGCAATTTATGCATTAATTGACCGTTGTCTTAGTCACTTTTTTCGGTTGTGTTAAAAAATAGCCATAGATGAGTTCCTACTGCGAAGCTATATTTTCTCAACCGTGTTTCGATTTTATTAAAGCTACGTCGAATGGATTAACAAGTTGAATCAATCGAAGCCATCGATTTCGATGGATTGTCAATAAGCTGGCATGAGAGATGATCTCCTGTTCCACAAATCAAAATCTCAGAAGACCAACACCAGCGGCCGCGGCGTTGCTGACCTTGTTCCCCCGGAACTTTGACCCGCCGGGTAACGACAAATTTTTTTTTCTTTTATTTAATGGCGCTCAACGGTGATGACAAATTTGAATTTATTTGAACCTTGGATTATGATTTCGACAAACGCGTTGACACGGGAAAGCGATTTATTCATCATTTCGGCGCAATTACACGCATCATCCTAAATTTATTATATACAAATCAATCACTATTTCATTGAATTTTCAAATTCTAACCTAAATATTAACTTCCAGTAACTGCTCGTGTCAATTCCTTTTGTTGTCATTCAATGTTTTATTTAATATTTGGATGAGAGTTTTATTAAAAGCATCGGCCAAGCTGTTTGCTCTCGGGAAATAAATTGTTGCGTAACTCCAATCAATCTTGTGTCTTCTGATGAAACTATTGATTCTTGTACTCTTAAAAGCAGACCCATTATATGAAATAATTTTGTGCGGTACACCAAAAAATTAGACAATTTGGTTCTTGAAAAACTACAGAATGTGGTGTGCCTTCACATCTATGAGCAGAACTGCCTTTGCCCACTTCGAAAAGTAATCGCTAGTTGCAAGGATAAATGATGTCCCTTGGAGGATGGGGGTTCAATTAGGCCCACAGTATCTGTGGTCCAACACTTGAATGATCACAACACGATGGTCAAACGCAACACATTCAAAGGTTGGTGTAGAACCACCACACGCACTTGGCATTGGTGACAACTTTTGGCAATCTTCATGCGATCGGTCATCATTGCAGGCCAGTACTATCCTAGCCTTTTAATCTTTATATTCATCTATGGACCCAAATGATAAGTTCCACAAAGTTCTGTGTGCACCTCCTTGACAACATTTTGCGCTTCAGACCCATTCAGACATCTCAGCCATCTCTAATCAAACAACCTCTTATTCAAGACATCATTTATTAAGGCAAAACACAAAGCTCTTTGTTTTTATCTGATTTGCAACTGACTTATCTTCCGATAGCTTTCCTGTTTGCAAAAACTATATTAACAACTAATGTCAATATTCTGTAGTTTCTGTTATCACTATCACTACTTTGTCATTTCATAATCTGTGTAACATATCTACGTCAATATGGGCTAGGACATGACATCTTAGGACTGTTCAACGGAATTTTCCCGCGGACATGCAAATTCTTTTGCAAGTTGGGCCAAAGGGTCTGCAAAGGCATTCTCTCTTTAGGGAATCTTATATAGTGTTACATTAGGAATCTACTCCAGTAGCTTCATCGTATACTGAAAATACTGCTCGAGGTTGGATTTTAAAATTTTGTACTGCCCGACGACCTGTTGTATAATCAGCTACAATTCACAGTAAATACTGATGTCGGTTATCCCCATTGAAATGGGTAACTCCAATATGGTTTTGAGGGTTTCATATTCTGCTTCATTATTCATACACAACACTGTTAAATGGTAGGAGTATCTTAACATTCCTCATTATTGTATAATGAAAGATTAATTCAATTCCTATTTTTCTAAGCATTGTCATTTATAAATCTTTGTCTTTTTGCGCTGATGATGCTCCATCAAAGTATATCTCCCAGTGTTAAGCACTCAGGTATTCTAAATTCATTATTTGTTTGTCTGGCATGAGAGGAGACTCTGCCGGTAAAGGATGCACTGCAAGGGAATTCGTTAGTACCTGACCCTTTATGATCCGAAGAGGAATGAAAGTTATATTGAACTGTAACAATAGCATCGACCAAATGGATAACCTACCAGAAAGAATTGGTTGGATCATCAAGTATTGCAGAGGATTAAACTTTGAAATTAGGTTAACTTTATGAGAAAACACGTAGTGCCTGAGCTTTTGGGCTGAAAAGATCAATGTCAATCTCAATAGGAGGATACTTCACGTCCGTCAGAATTAAATGACGACTCAAGTAGTAAAGAGCATTTTTGTTACCCTCATTATTAACCTGAGCTAACAGAGCTCCAAGGGAATAGTCTAAAGCCATGGTATAAAGTATCAACAGTATACCTGAGACAGGGGTTGCAAAGATAGGAGGTGTCATTAAATATTGCTCATAAGATTCATTCCTTATCTCTTCAAACTCATTTAATTGTAATAATCCTGTCTCACCAGCATCTTTTAAATTATAATTGAATTTCTTAATAGCCCAATATGCTTTATACTTAAGTTCAACTGGTAAATGACAAGTTTTCCCAAATATTAGCCTATATGTGGACATTACTATAGGAGTTCTATATGCAGTCCTATAAGCCCACAAAGCATAATTAAGTTTGACTGACCAATCCATTTTTGTTGGATTCACATATTTTTCCGAAATTATTTTAATTTCACGGTTGGATAATTAATCCAAACCACTTGCTGATGATGATATGCTATAACAATTCGATGGTTGATATGATATTTCTTTATTAATTTCTCTATTAATGCATTTTTAAAATGACTTCCCCCGTTAGTTAGGATCACTCTCGGCATCTCAAATCTATAAAATATGTTTATTCTTATAAACTTTGCAACAAAGCATCACATCGAGGTAAAACAACAACTTCTATCCTTTTGCATACATAGTCTACTCCAAAAAATATATATATAAATTTTTTAAAGAAGGTATAAATGGTCCAATGAAATCTAATCCCCAAACATTAAATATCTCGACTTCAAACCCATAATAATAACCCTTTCTCAATAGTGATGTAATTAGTTTGAACTTCATTAAGAGTTCTACTAGCATAGTACAATATTTTATGAATCTTATCTTTTTTTTGTCCTAAAACAACTCAAATAGCATAATCACTTGCATCACACATTAATTCAAAAGGTTTTTCCCAAACTGGCGAAACAACTATCGGTGCAATGACTATTTTTTTTAATAGCTCAAAAGCTTTTAGGCAATCCTTATCAAAATTAAAAATACAACTTTTTCAAGTAAATGGCATAAAGACATAGTAATTTTTTAGAAGTTTTTAATATATTGTCTGCAGAATCCAGCATGTCTTAAAAAACTCCTAATTTCTCCTACTACCATAAATTGGCATTTTTTCCAATTAAGGACTAAATTTGTTTCTTCACTGTGCTTAACAGCTCTTAAAAAAAGTTCTAAACATGATTTAAATGAAGTTTCAAACACTAAAAATCATCTATACAAACTTCATTTCTTTTTTTCAATTAAATCATGAAAAATAACTATCATACATCTTTGAAATGTAACAGAGGCATTACTTAAACCAAAGGACATTCTTCTAAATGAAAATGTACTATAAGTACTGGTAAAAGTTGTTTTATCTTGATCCTCAGGAGCAATTTGTGCTTGTTGATAATCAGTATATCGATCCAGAAAATAAAAGTATTTGTGCCAAGCTAGTTGTTGACCTCACTTTTGATTGAGGTTTAGTTTTCCCCCTTTAGTAGCCTAAGGTCTAGCCATAAAACTTTCTTACTGACTATTCTTAGAAAACTAGACAAGGAACCCTCACCATTAAAAATTACAAACTCTTCTCTACTCAACTTGAAATTCTATATACTGGTCCTAACCTCTAGCACTTAGTAGGTGGGGTCACTATTGGGGAAACTCAAGATGAGTCATCCTTAGGGCTGTTGGACCTTAGGGTTGACCCTGGGTGTTGGTCTAGGGCTTAAGGTACATACTTGCACTCCCAATCACTCACAATCCTAAACCCAGAATTTCCTGGCTCTGGTCCCTTGGTACTTTTGGGAGACTCCTGTAGGTGGTCCCCTAAACCCACTAGCCCTAGGCTAGGGTTTAGCTAAGACCACGACATAGAGGACCCAAAATGGGGTTTCTATTGGTCCATGATTTATTGATGGTGGTTGGCACTCTAACTTTACCAAAATACCCAACCTAGCCTTTTGCCCATAAATTCCCCAAAATTACCTCGATACTCTTGGGACCCCAAATTTGGCCAAAATTCCCAAATCTATCCAAAATACCCAACTTGGTTCAAAAATTATTTCAAACACCTTGAAAACACCCAAACTACCCAAAATCACCAAAATTTTCCAAATTACCGAAAGTGCCCCCTCTTTTCCCCAAAACTCTAAAAATTCCAAAAATCCAAAAAATTCCCAAAACTTCCCAAATATTCCCAAATTCATTTTTCTCAACTATTACATGACCCAACTTGTCCAATTTGACCATCTTTGATCAAAATACCAAAATTGCCCCTTAAAGGCCCATATTTTCCCCAAATCACTCCAAATGTCCATCAAGTTGACCCCAATCTCCACAAATTTCAATCCCAAACTCAAATTCACCTTAAATATGACCAAAATAAACCAAATCCAAGCTCAATTGATCTATTATTTGATCCTAATTTTGATTTAGATCAAAACCCCAATGTTGGCCCCATGACTTGGTTCCACCAAAGTGAGCCCATAGTCCACTCAATTGGCTGCAATTTTTGTTGAAAAACCTTCATAACATACCTATACATCAAAATTGACCTTAAATTGGCCTTGGTGAGACCTCAATTTCATTTGATTTCAACCTAAGTCCAAAAGCCCCAAATTTGCTCCCAAATTGGCCATGTCTCAAAATCTCACCAAATTGATGGCCTTAGCCCCAAAATTTTCACTCTATCCCTTCATGAAAAAACATCTCCCTTGATCATTTGAACCTTTAAATTTGGACTTTACTCAAGTATATACAAACCTAGACCCATGTCTAACCCAACATGCCCAAATTGGCCAAATTTTAAAAATCCTTCAAATTGACTCACTAATTGAACTCAAAATCACTTCAACCCTTCACCAAAAATCTTTATAACAATAATCTACACAATTTTGACAAGTCAATTGGGTAAATTTACATGGCTATCCTAACCCAAACCCAAGCTTTGATCACTTGAACCTACATTGAACCCATGCATTAAAGATGGCTTAACTACCCCAAAGTCACTAAATTAATGACCCCACAACCATTAGTTGTATCTTAGTGACCAGCCTAAACCTCCTAAAACCACCTAAACTAAGCCATGGACAAAAGGTCCCCTAAATTAATGGATTTCATGCAATATTTGCTTAAGCTTAGGATATTTTTGCCAAAACAAAGCCTAAACACTTTAAGTCGTTGTGACATATTCCCCTGGCTCACCTGACCTCCCTAGCCACCTCCCCTGGCCGGCTGACCAGCCTAGTGGCTGTAAAATGGCCAAACTAAGAGCTACCCCCATGGGATTAAACCCAATTCAAATCTAGAGGCCACATCATCCAAATTGAAGCTTGGAGCCTCTCTGCCCTCCACCTAAGCAGCACATTCCACCCCCCCAATTGACCATGACAGCAAGCCTAAGGCCATTTTTATAAAAAGCTCCTCTCCACGGCCGTGGAGGTGTGCTAAAAATTTTCTCAGAGAGAGCTTCCCAAATCACTCAAAGAGCTTCTTTGAGACCTCCACAGCCCATTCCAATCACTCCATTTCCTTGAATCTCCCTGTGTAACCCTAATTTTGAGCTTAAAAATTAGGGAAGAAACAAGACATCCCTCACAACTCCACTAAACTTCAATTGCTTGTGCCCACTGCTTCACAACAGCAAGAGAAGACAAAGCCCCATCAAATTACCCTCTGAAATAGCCTCTACAATAGCTCTAGACCAACACCCAAAATCGGTCTTGATCAAAATCACACCTAGGCTTTACACCAAGACTAGAGGCTCAATATCTAGCCTCCTTGGATCCCAACGAATGTGCCAAGAACCTCTGATTGAAGCTTTACTTCTCAGAGCCAAGGTATAAAACTTCTCTTATTCCCGAGCCTATTTGAACTCTCCATTTTTTTTGAGTAGATTTCTTAGCATCATAACAGTATGGATATGTTCCTCTAGTCTAGACGAGCATTTAAAAAAAATTCATCTAATTTGGATAAAAAATGAGAGAGATCTTAAGACTAGAAGATGGGCGGTTCTCGAGCTAGGCTATCGGGGATGATGACGGGGAGCCGTCCGATCACGCGTGTATCGGATGGACGGTCGAGATCAAGCCGGATAGCGCTTCGGAACATAAACCGCGGGCCGAGTCAGCGCTGAGGTGGACAACGACATCGAATGGGACCACGCCGCGTGGAGCTTCGGAGCCGCCTAGGTTGAGGTGGCACCACGCATTTAAAAAAATAAATAGGGATTTAATTAATTCAGAAAATGACCCCTAACTTAAAAAATACATATCTTGGTGTAGAAAAATCATAAAAATAAAATAAAAATACTCTCTTGTAAGTGAACAGAGGAGAATAATGTGGATTAAGTTTTGGGTCCATTTAATGCATGTTTGATTTTTTTAAAATCAATTAGGGTTAGGAATCTTTTGATTCTCCATGCATGTAGGCACATCATTATGGCTTGAAATCTTAGCATGGTGCTCTCCCTGTCTTTGGGAATATTCCCTGATTTTTCCAAAGTTAGAGAAGATCCTTAGACAGATAATCATATTTTTTAAATTTATATGCATTATTTACTTAAATTCATCATAGATATTAGCATGTTGCTTAGAAAAATCCAAGAAAATTTTGAAAGATTTATGATGACCAGAGAGTCCTTGAGAAAATTTCTCATGAGTCAAGTCATTTAAAATGCACATAATCTTTACAAACCCTAAATCACTAAAATAATTAATTTTGAAAAATAAAAACAACAAAATGACTTATCTCCACTATTTTTTAGGATCCAGAGAACTCATAAAAATTTCAAAGCATTTTAAGTTCATTTGATAACTTAAATTAATTTTTCAAGTTGATTAACTTTTTTGGCACTAAAATAATTTTTAATTATTAAAATATAACTTAAACAATTATAAAACTTAGTTTTTTGAGTTCTCTGTTATCAGGGGTATTTTATAAAAATAAAATGGAGTTTAAAATAAAAATTTGATTTTTAACCTATTCTAAATATTTAAATGATTAAAAATCCATAAAAATCACAAAAATAATAAAACTCTTAAAAATATTTTAAATTTCTTTCTAAGCACCTAGGAACAATTAGAATATTTTTCCTGATTTTTAAAATAAAGATACTGAATTTCAAAGCTAAAAAATAATTTTTTTAAAGGCTAAAAATGGGTTTTCACTCAGAATAATTCCAATAAATCAAATAAAACTCAAAAAAATATAAAATTTTCTTCTTTAAGTTCTCTAACCTTATTGAGATTTTTAAAAAATATAAAACTTAATTTTCTCATTTAAAATATTTTATATTTAATAAATACCATAGAACTTAAAATAATTCTTAAAATTCAAATAAAATTTCAAAAATCGTGACATTTTGTCCACAGTCTTCTCTTATCTAGGTCTACCTCCAATAAAAATTTCAAGGGATTATATTTTAGTTTGGTGAAGTTAGGAATTTTCTTTAAAAAATCCTATTTTTTGTATTAAAATAATTATATAAATTAAATTAAATTTTTAAAAATCCCATTTTCATCTCTGATAGCTTAATTGACCCATGAATGAGGTAGGATAAAAATTTCAAAGTCATTTGGACTAAATTTGATGAATTATGAAGTGTTAGAGTCTTAGGGGCAAATGTGTAATTTTAGAATTTTAGTCTTAATTAACATTTAGGCTTAATTCAAAGAGGGAAATGGGCAACCTCTGATCTTAACTTGGATGTTTGAAACACAAGGGGTTAATTGGTAGAAACCAACGTCACTTTCTTAATTGAAAAGATAAGTTAATAAATTTCTAAATTATTAAAATTTGGGAGTTTAGAAACCAACCTTACTTTCTTAATTAAAAAGATAAGTTAATAGATTTCTAAATTAGTAAAATTTGGAAGTTTATTTGAACCCTCGACTTAGGGGTATGACTTTTGAAGCAAAAAATTAATCAATTTAATACCCCTATTTTGATTTTCAACTAAAATTCAAATCATGAATTATGACCACCTAAAGCTTAACCTTTTCAAAATCAATTAAGACACTCACCTAGGTCGTAAGGGCTTAGTAGTGACTTAGGCTAAATCAAATTTCTTTTAAATAAGGGCTAGGAAAGTAACTATCAATTAAAATTAGGACATCTTTCAAACACTACAAGCCCAATTAGGACCAAAATTTACTTAAGTATTCCAATAACACTAACTTGCCGCTTTAAGGATCTTCACCCACATAATTTTTCAAAATTAATATACATAAGATAATTACCTTACTCTTAGGGATAATTGATACATCAATGCTCACTGAGCACTAAAGGTATTTACAGGATGAATTATTAAGCAATATAATAAGTTTAAAAGAACTCGGGATTTTTTACCAGGAAGCGAGAGAGTAGCACGGACCTACTTCTTTCTCTAGATCTGTTGGATACCTCAGAGATCTACTAAACTTAATATATTTTGCTTGGCAACATCATCCTTAATTAAACTCCTAAGAACCCACCAAGATATGACCTAGAGTTAGATAGGTCATCAAAATCTTACCCCCTGTTTCATATAAACTACCTTAACATGTTTTCGAGTTTCAGGTGGAGGAACGAGAAGACTCTTTAGGTACGCTTTTACAGTTTTTTTAGTGTTGTCTTTCTTGTACTTTCATACTGTACTTTTATACCTGCAAATTTGCATGCTAAACAACAATGTCACCCTGCATGAAAACTAAAACTATCAAGATATCCACAAAACCAAAACCAAAACTAAAATCAACCAAGATAAAATTCACCGCCACAACATTCAAACATAAAATAACTCAAAATTTAATCACAAACATCATATAAAACTATAATTGCAACTAAATTAAGATGTCTCTACTGAATGATCGGGAATCTCTCGGAGGAGGTAACATACGGTTGCTAACGAGGCTTCCCACGGTTTAAATGAAATTATGGAACTTATTAAGTTGGGTTTAGTAAATTTATTTGGACTAAGTGAATCCAATAGAAAATAATGGTACCGGAATGAGGGAACTGTAGGATCCTAACCGGTGTCGCTCTAATCAAATTTAGCATGCCCCCTTAAAATTTAAAAAAGTACAACCATAGGGTCACCTGATTTGATATTATAACTTGACACATTAGAAAACTCAAATTCGTCACGGCAAGAAGCTTGTAGCTAGCATGGTGGGCAGCACGACCATCTTCAACAGCAAAACCTGTCTTCCCAAGCTAAACCAATCTTCCTTCCTTAGACTTAAACAACAAAGTCATAGGACCTCGAGGTTGCTTGCTTATGCAACGTAAATCCTCATATTATCTTTAGGCCATTGTATAGCCCTGCTATACAATATAAGACCTAACTCGTCTTAGGATTTTGAGGTTGTCGTTTGTCACGATCTAAATCCTCATATTTTCCAGGCTATTTGTGTGATTGTTTCACACAAATGTAAGCCCTAACTAATAAAATTGGCAAGTTGAAACACCTAAATATTTCTCCTTAGAAATAAAGCCAAACATTAGGATAGCTTGGGAAGTCACCGAGGTTCTCCTCTGGATCTATGACATCCCTTAGTTCTACATCCTTTGGACTCTACAAAATGTTCTATATTTGAACCAATCCCCTTTCACACCTCTTTGTCCGATCTCATTGAAAAGTCCTACCCTTTGAAACTCGAAGATAATATTTTCTGATTTTTATCGAGAGTCTTCTTAGGTGACTTTGGTCATTTAAGATGTAATTAACTATAGAGGCTTGCCCTTATAGGAAGCATGTCCGAACCCAGCTTAATATAAACCCTATTTAATTTTTTATATTAAATAGGAGAACTTGTCGGCAATTATAAAGGTTTTGCAGACTAAACGAATGTCATATATTCCTTACTTTATTTGATTGAGCCTCATCCTCAAGTCTTATGTTTATCCTTCGGGATAGATACAAGATTTGAGGTATAGTGCTCTTTCATTTAAACTATGAAAAATATGGGGTCAGTTTGATATCATATTTTTCTAAAACTAAATATATATGTAAATTAAAAACATCCTTCCAAAGCAGGTGACGGGATTTTGATTCCGGTGACCGACAGCTTCTTACGGACAACTCCTCCAACCAAAAATAGCGCTGACACTAGTCTATCCAACATTAGATCTGGAAATGGTTGTGGAAAATGATATTTCCTAGAGGCAAGATTTAATTTTCTATAATAAATGCATATTCGCCACCTTGTGACTTGGTTTGTTGGTATCAACTTGTTATTTTCATTAATAGTCAAAGTCACTCCTCATTTCTTAGGAACACAGTAAATTGGACTAACCCATGCACTATCCAAAATAGGGTTGATAATTCCATCATCTAACCACTTTAAAATTTCTTTCTTAACAATTTCTTTCATAAGAGGATTCAGTCTTTCATGATTTTGCAGTTTTCTTTCATAAGAATTCTATGCATACAAATTGAAGGACTGGTCCCTTTAATATCCTCAGTTTTTCATCCAAAGGCTTTCTTATAATTCTTCAAAGTTTCCATTAAACTCTCTTCTTCTTCTAAAGTTAAATTTGAGTAAATTCTAACTGATAATGTTGAGGAATCACCTAAAAAGACATATTTTAAATGTTTATGAAGTAACTTCAATTCAAGTTCAGGAGGTTTTTCAGTCAATGGACAAAAAGATTTATGTTTTTCTATCGTATCCAAAACTTCAAAACTTTCTAAAAAATAATTTGAATCTTCCTCATGAAAATCATCAAATTTCTCGAATTCCTCTTCTTCCAACTCTTTCATTTTAAATTTTTCTTCATAAGTTGCTTTGAAATGGCATTCACTCAGATATCTTATTACATCCATCCTGTAACATTCATCATCATTACCTTTTGTAGAGTACTCCATTGATTTTGAAATATTAAAAGTAATTTTTGATGATTGACGTGCATAGTTAATTCCCCTTTCTGCACATCTATCATTGTTATTCCTGTGGCTAGGAAAGGTCTCCCCATACTGATATTTATCTTTTTATATTCCTCTATATCTAGCACAATTAAATCAACATGAAAGATAAATTGATCCATTTTTAAAAAAACATCTTCTATAACTCCCTTAGGATATGTTATTGAACGATCTCCTAAATCCAAAGTTACAATAGTAGGGGATATTTCTCCTAATCCCAGTCTTTTAATTATTGATAAGGGCAAAAAGTTTATTCTTGCACCAAAATCACATAAAGCTTTCCCATAAAATGTCTCATATTGCACATGGAATTGTGAAGCTACTAGCATCTTTGAGCTTTTTAGGATGCTTTTTTTGAATTATAGCATTGCACTCCTCACTAAGTGTAACAGTCTCATTATCTTCAAACTTCCTTTTTCCGTTAAGAATATCCTTCATTAACTTCACATAGCTTGACATTTGTTCTACGGCTTCAGCAAATGGAATATTAATCGTAAGCTTTTTAAATATTTTCATAAGTTTTTAAAATTATTTATCCAACTTTTGTTGACGAAGTCTCTAAGAAAATGTAGGTGGTGGTTTTCCTAAGTCAATTTTTAGTGGAGAAATAGGTCTCTCTAAACCTTTTGGAGAGTCTTCTTTAGGTTCTTCAATTTCTTCTCTCTCTACTTCAATATTTTTTTGAATTCTACCTTCCAACTCTCTTCCACTTCTAAGTTGAACAACTTTTACTTGCTCTTTATTTTGGTATTTACGATTCACCTCTGTATTACTAGGAAGTCTTCCTTGGGATCTGTTACTTAATGAATTTACAATTTATCTCAGTTGCTTCTCCATAAATCTAATTACAGCTCCTTGACTTTGTAACTAATTTTCCATTTGTAACACCACTTCTTCTATAGATAACTTTCTTTTCTTAAATTGTGGATTACTATTAAAACTTGGAGGATAAGTAGGTATATAATTAATATTACCTTGGTTGTTCCATTTTGCTAATGGGTTTACTTTGTTGTTCCCCCATTACTGATTATTAACACCTGAATTATTATTATTCCAGTTAAAGTTAGGATGATTTTTCTAACCTGGGTTATAATAATTTGAATATGGGTTATTTGGCTTATTATTTAAGACATTCAATGTTTCTAATGATGTTTGGGAATCTACCATTTGGCCTAATGAGGATGAGAAAAATTCATTCCTAATTGGTCCAACTTCCTTGAAATTGTAGCAACTAGATTTGCTAACATTGCAAAAGCATCAGATTCATGAATATTGGCTACTTTCTTAAGAATTATCCTCTTAGAAGGCCACTAAAAACTATTAGTAGTCATCTCTTCAATTAAATAATATGCGTCATGAAATGGTTTTGACATCAATGAATCACTAGCAGCGACATCGATAATAGTTATAAGAGATCCAACTAATCCATTGTAAAAGATTTGAATTTTTAACCAATATGGTATAACAATGTCTGGACATTTTCTCAAATGTTCTTTAAATCATTCTCATGCTTCATAAATAGATTACCCTTCAAACTGACAAAAAAGATGTAATATAATTTCTAAGCTTCGCAGTTTTTTATGGTGGAAAATATTTTACATGAAATTTCTAAGCTAAATTACCTCAAGTTCTGATAGATACAGGTACTAACGAATTTAAAAATATATTAGCATTATCTCTCAGTGAGAATGAAAAAATTCTAAATATATTAGCAAAATTTGAAACACCATCATATTTAAATGTAGCATACAATTCTAGAAAATTCGCAAGATATGAATTTGGATCTTCAGTTGGTGCTCCTCCAAACTGAGTATTTGATAACATTTGAATAGTAACAGGTTTAAGTTCTAATGAATTCACCACTACATTAGATGTTTGAATAATATAATGAAGTTCATCTACTGTAGGGTTTGCATAATCTCTTAAAAGTCTAAATTCTTGATGAATTTCAGCATTTTGATTATTTTGATTTGCCATTTCTTGAAATGTTTAAACTTTTTTTGCATTTTTGATTTTTTTTATTTTTCTAATAGTTCTTTTTAATTTATAATTGTAGGGCACTAGTCCTTTAGAAGCTGAAGTATGCATACATTACTACAAAATAAAATAAAATCACACAAATAATAACTTATTTAAAAAGAACACTACAATATTCCTATAATAAATCTAAAAGTTTACATAAGGCTTTCTAAAAATAAAAATTTGTTTTTCTGAAAACTCCTTCAAAATTTACTAATTTTTTCTTTTTCTTCTTGGCAATGGTGCCAACAAAATTGATCCCGTTTTCTTTTATATGATTCTGCTTCCAACTCCACTTTTAAGAACTGGATGTAAGTTTTCTGACAACAAAAGCCAAAAACTTGATCCCTATCTGGTACGATGGTGCTACGATGTATGTGAGCTTAGATTCTTAATTCTCTTTTTTATATTTCTTTCTTTGCAATGGTGCTTAAAAACTTGGTATGTTTTTCTTTAAATATTTAAATATTTGTATACTACACAAGTATATGTATCGTTATCAAGTAATATAGGATTTTTTGATTAAGCCTCAAAATATCGAACCCATAGGAAGAACTAAAAACTCTTATGAAGAAATTAGATAAAAAAACTCTACTTTGAAAAAGAGTCTTACTCAAACTATATATACTATGGTAGGAGTGAAAGTTTGATTCCTTTTGGTAATTTTGATAATTAAAAATAAAGTAAACAACTAATTAAATTTAACTAGATTTCTGTAAGATGAAAGCAATGCAAATAAAATAACTTTTTCCTTATCATTAATAAGTAACAAGTATAGGAATTCTGTTGTGAAAGTACTTAAATTGTGTTATGCCAAATAGGAGCAATATTATTCTTTACTAGAGATACTATAAAGAACATTAGTTAATCTAAAGCTTGAATAGTCCTGTAGACAGGTATGGTAAGGAAGATACTAGCCCTCACTATAGAGTTCCCTCTTCTCCCTCCACCTAGGGGCTAACTTCTCGTATCAAGACCTAAAACAATATACCAAATTGAGGGCTTTAGTTTGTCACTCTAAGGTCTTCTATTTCTACACCCTTCAAAGTTTATTTCCCTATTTATTTGCACTCAACCATATGAATTACATTCTCATCCATATAATCTCATGTAAATGTACCATTAGTTAACTGGGACAATACCATCACGGATCTTACATGTTCTCACAACAAATTTTAACATCTAAATTGGCCAAATCAAGAAGTAAATGTAGTTTAAGGATTAAATCATCACAACTTATTCCAGCATTATAGATCAATACTTCACAAAACTTTCATCCAACACTTAATTATCATTTTAATGAAAAAAATAAAGAAAAATACTGAGAATTCATGGAGAAAACACAAAAGAAATTAAGTTTAAAAGTAGAAATCATGTAAAAACATAAGAAGTCTAAATTAAAATCAAATGTAGTCACAAAGATAAAAATTTATCTCAAATTTCTCTCCACCAAACTCTTAGTTTCTTTGAATCTCTTCCTTTATCTAACAATCCTGCCTAAGTCTGGTTGCCTAACCTTAGAGGGTTAAAATATCTCTATCTCTCCAACAAACTACAATGGATTCTTTCTTAGAACTATCTAATCACTTTCTCCTTCACTAAGAATGTGAAAAGTGAGAAGAAGCCCTAAATAAAATCCTACAACTCATTACTTTCTACTCTCAAAAGTATCCTAAGTCTTCGATATATCTCCCTTGTATATATGTATCTCCTCCAATTCAATCCCAATCCTCCTTTTATAGTTTTCCAAAAGGTGTTTTGGTGTCTCTTCAAAATGTGTTCATATTCAATGAATCTTCCAAGAGTTGTCTTTTTTCAAGAGCCATTTCAGTGAATTTTCGTGCAAATTAGCTGTAATCCCCATTTTAACCAAGAGTTGCTTCAAGCACCCCTTCAAAATTTGTCCAAAACTCATTGAATTTTCATCATTAACTACCTAGTGCATAAGTGCGAGGTCTTCAGTGCTTAGACGTGACCTTCTCTTTCTCTTGGCACTTAAGCATTAGTCCTAGGTTCTTAGGCACCATAATTCATGATCACACCTTCATTTTGCTCCAAATTTGATCATTTTTCACTCATTTCACCATATGTCTTCCCCTTCATTACACCTGAAAGAAAAACACACTTTTTGTTATAGCGCAATATCTTCAAAAATAGGTATAAAATGGGTGCATAAATGCTATAAATTTTAGGTGTATCACTGATCTAGCTGGTGGCAGCCAATCAGTCAACTTAATAGAAGTGATTTATTGGGTATATCACTAATCTAGCTAGTTTGATATTTCAGGGCTTAATCAAAAAGTCATATATTTCTTAATAACGATATGTATACTTGCGTAGTATCACAATATTTAAATATAATAGTTGCACTCTTATTTGCTTTGGATTCAATGTTATAGATATCCTGTTTTAGTTTTTATTATTTCTCTGGATTAAATGTGGACTTGTTTGTTGCGATATAATAGTTTTTCTAATGTAGATTTCATGTTAAAGTTGTTGAACTGAGATTCACTTACTACTTTTGGCATCAATTTTTGATGTCACGCGTATAGGGTGTCCACTTGCAAGACTCGTGCTAACTTACGGCCCGTCCGTAACACTCGCTAGTTCAGACACCCACCTGGGGCTTTTCAGTGTGTGTTGAGGGGCACGTAGTGAGGGTCATTCTGCTAAGATTTAGCTTTTACTTAGGTGAAGGCTGGTTGGTATTTTGCAAGCCAAATAGGACCGATTGGTTCAACAAATATTAGTTGTCATCGCACACAAAATTGGCTCGAATTGGCCCGATTGCCAACGAAGTTATCCAGATGACACCGAACAGCAACACACACAATGCGGGTGTGTTTGGGATGTTGATTTCACCAACAGAGGATGACCATTTCTCCATGGTTTTATCGGTGGGATAGAAATATGTGAATTATCATTTTTATCCTGATTGCCAAAAAAGTGGTTTGAATGAGCCCGAACGACGAAGTTGACCACGCCGACATTTTTGGAATGTCGATTTTACCCAAGTGGGGCATCCACTTCACCACGATTTCATGTCTGGGAAAAAAATGCACCAACTAAGGGTTTAAACATAATAATAATTATTATTATTATTATAACACAGTAATAATAAAAAAGAACTAAAATTCTTATCCTTTTTAATGCATGTGCTTCTCTCTCCCTTAACGCGTATAGGTGCCTGTTGTTCCATCCCTCTCAAGTCGCACCCCTTCTTCTCCTGAATTGAAGCCCAAATGTCATCCTCCTCCTCATATCTGACTCTAGCCACCCTTCCTCACCGATGAGACCTGACGCTTCCAGACTGCCCTTGCTTGTCGGAGCTGCTCAGCCATTGACCGAGCTATCTTTCACTCCTCTGCTCCTCTTAGCTAGCCGCACGGGTTTCCTTCTTCTATCACCGGTGATGCCTTTTCGACCTTCTTCAAAATTGATGTCGAGTTATCACCGACCCCAAATCATTCCTGTGTAGAGATCCAAACTTTGCACCTCCTTCTGGGCTTCCCAATCATAGAAAATGACTTTTTTACCAGTGTGTAAACCTTCCACCGATGTTTTATAACCGGTCAACACCCTTTTAGCATGTAGGATTCAGAGCAGAGATGTCATCTTCATCTCCTTACTTTTTCTTTATGTGTGTGCCACCGTTGGGCTAGCTCCTCCACCTTGTCGTCCCAAACTCCTTGGTGGTCAGAAAACTTCACCAGGGTGATCCACCACCTATAAGTAGCAAAGTTACCACTGCTTAAAATGGCAAGGGCCTTCCACCTCAGGGAAGAAACTCCTCACATTTCATCACCAAAGCAAGAGACGGTGATGTCGCACATCCAAGGGTCCAAACCTTAGCTTTCCCATGTGAGGTGGCTGATCCACCTTAAAATTACCTATTTTTAGTGCATATTTTATGATCATTTTATGCATATTTTTTATGATGTTGCACTTTAAAGAAAGGTATTTTGTATGTTTTTGGTTTTAGGAACATGGAATGGACATTTGGAGAAAATGAGGGAAAAATGAGCAAAAATGGCACAAAATGGTTTAGCGCCATAACGTAATTGACTGGAGCTATATTACCATAAATGTGAGCAACAGACGCTATAGCACCCAGACTGGTGCTATAACGTGAGTAACTTCCCTTCATTGAATTTGGCTGAATTTTGATGTGGTGTTTGAAACAACCCTTGGTTATTTTCAGAGATCTATTAATATGGACAAAAATTAGACAAAATAGATGACTTTTTTGCACCAATTGAAGTCCCACTTTAGTGTCTAAGTCTATGTTTTAGTGTGTTCTATGTTGTAATAGTAAGATTTTGGAGATTTCTTCAAGGAGACTCCAGAATTTGTCTTGGGGAGAAGACATAATGTACTTTGTATTTGTGTTTAAGTTTTTGTTTTTAAGACTTGGATTTCAATACAAATTTATTGTTTTTTGTTTTATTCTCTATGAATTCTAAGTACTTCCCTTTCTTTCTCCTTGCTCTTAGGAATTAATTTTGTGGAATGAGAATGATTTAAATATTTCTTTTAACTTTTAAAATTGTGATGACATTTTTACCGATTCTTCATTGACTTTTTAAATTGGCAACTTGTGAAGCTAAAATCCATTGAGAAACATAAAGACGCGGGAGGGCTATTATCTCACCCAACTAGTGAGTGTCACACTTCATTCTAGGTCGGTCATTGTGATTACCAAAGGGGAGTGCAAATAGATAGAGAGATAAGTTTTGATGGGAGTAGAATTGATATTTCTATGACATGCTAGACTTTTTTTTTCAAAGTCAGTTTAGAGTTTGGATCGTAAGGGTCCCTAGTAGGTCCTATAGAGAGGGCACAATGGGTAATCTGGAAGTGAGATGTCAGAATCTATTCATCACTACTACACGAGCTGGTGAAAAACTCTAAATTAGCCAATATTCTTTGCTAGCACCGGGAGGGGGTAAGAAATAGGAATGCTGCTATTTGTCACACCACATCATCATATTTTAACTCATTCAATCTTACATAGACCAATATCTCATTACAAGGGGAAAGATCTTTACATATTATTCAAACTCATTAGAATTACTTTTATTAAGTTGTTAATTTAGTTGTTTTTATCTGCTTTAATTTAGTCTTAACCATTGTTATCATTTAAATTTTATTTAAATATGCATTTTAAATAGAATTTGCATTTGAGTTTAGTAAGCCAATTCAAATAGTTCAACTATCATGTGAAATCGATACTGGGATTTTTAAGGAAAATGATATATTACTTGAAATGATACATATACTTGCATAGTACCTCTAATGTGAAGTTTTATTATTTATTTTTCATATCTTTACATTTATTCACACTAGTCACTGAATATAAATTGGGTTAAGATTTTGGCTATATTTTGGAGATTTAAAATATAAGTAATTGCGGGTCATGTCAGTCGCTAGCATAAGCCTAGTTGGTTATGTACATTTTGGTTTGTTTCATATTACATTTATTTTTCTTTGGGCATGTTTGTGTTTCACATCGCTCTGACTAGACACCCCAGCCAGGTGAGTATCTCACCTCACTCCAACTGGCCGCCTCGACCTGGGAGCACCTCACCTCACTTCAACTGGCCGCCCCGGCCCGGAGAGCATCTCACTTTGGTTCGACTGGCCACCCTAGCATTGTCGATCAATCACTTCGGTTTGACTGACCACCACAGTCCGATCAATCGAACACTTGCATGTTTGTATGATTCTGCATCTTATTGCCTTTTTATTTGCATCACATCACATGTTTTTTTAATTGCATGTTACACCATATGTGTTTGCATTTGCATTTGCGCTTTTGTGATGCTCCCCAGTGAGAATCATCACTACCTCCACGACACACCAAACTTTCGGATCCCTGCCTCCATGGCATGCGAACCATTTTGTGTCACTGACTCAACGACACACCCACCATTTCGTGTCACTACCACCTCGGCACACCTTCTTCGGACCCCTGCCATCACAGCACACCCATCCCTTTTAGTCACAGCCACCCCGACACACCTTCTTTGGGCCGCTGTAGCCATGGTATGCCCATCCCTTTTGGTAACTGCTGCCTTGGCATATCTTCTTTGAGCCACAGTCATGAGGCACGATCATCTCTGTTGGTCACTGTCGCCTCGGCACACCTTCGTCTGGTCGCTTCCTCCACGACACGCACATCTCCAGGTCACTGCTGCTATGACACACCCAATTGTTTGGGTCGCTTCCTCCATAGTATTCCCATCTTTCTTAGAGTCACTGCCCCATAGTACACTCAAAACATCCATCACATGACTGTCTGCACTTACATTTGCATGTTTTCATGAGTATCAAGCCATGCTCATTAGAAGAGTGGCTCCGTATCAGTCGCGATGTCTTAACAAACATTTCTTACTGGGTTGATCCCGGTGAGCAATGCGAGTTAAGTCATCAAGATTGGCTAGAGTACGACTATGCTAAGGATCCAATTGATCTAACTTGTTTCACCCCTCTTCGTGATGCCCTTTAGATTCTTTGGATCTTTAAGACGAGACCGACATGGCGACCTCGCCCGTCATACTATATATAGACTTACCCCATGCACTTAAGCATTAGGTTATGCACTTTCTTGGTAGATGGTGTGTTAGGATAGGATCTAGGATGCTAGGTAGACTTTTTGATGCCTAGCAATTATTCCTTATTGGATTGGTTTCCTAGTCATGTATTTTTATTTTGTTTTGTGCTTGTGGTGTGACTGTATGCTAGTGTGTTAGGAAACTTTTTTTCATAGAGCCATGCCTCTTTGCACACACACAAGTACCACTATGGGGAAGCTGTGATGATTTCTGACCCATTTGTTTGTAGGTGCTATTTAGCTACCCCACTTATAAGGCATGGCACATGATACATTTTATACATGTGTGCTTTCCCGCTAATACTTGTTTTCATGCAGGATTGAGTCTTTTCTTTTCCTATATTTTTTTAGAGTCCAGGAGAGTCTTGTAGTAGAAATAAGATACGAGCAAGGGTTCTGAGGCATTTAGCACGAGAACCACGTGGAGGGGACCAGGAGCTGATGCTCATACCCTGTATCTTAATTATGCATTTTAATATTGATGTAGAGAATCAGGACCGGGCATGTATATGCGTAGTCCGACCATCTTTTTATTTTCTGGGATATGTTGCTAACCCAACAGCCCTAGCCTTTTTTATTATTTTGATTTTTCTTGTTTATTTGTCATATTGCATGAGTCAATGTTTGCATATTTTCAGTGTTTATTTCTGTGGTTTGTTTAGGAATCACGATGCAATATAGGCTTATTAAAGACATTGAAATTGTAAACTTTCTACAAAAACCTAAACAAAATATTCAAGAAAATTAAAATTTAGGATTAAAATATTCAGAACATTGAAAAGCTTAATTTTATTTCATGCATATATTAATAGGGCCTCCACAATACTTAAGGACCGCTCTAGATAACTACATTAATATTTGCATGTCCCGAGGAGAAGCACTCGTACTTGTCCAACTTGACTGGCCCAACATACCTTTTACATAGCTGGTTTTCTAGTGCGCCTAGGTGTTAGATAAACCCCGACCCAGACAAGGTATAAGTCTTTTGTTTGAAGTGTTTCCATCTTTATAAGTCTTTTTTCCAACTTCCCCATCTCTTCTTTTCTGAGGCATCTTTGCCACTAACAGGTGTAAGTCTCACCTCTTGGAGCTCTAGTTTTAAGTCATATGATAAAGTTACTTTCCTCTTTCCTTAGGGCTACCGAGTTCCTCAAGGACGACGCAATTCACAAATTACTGATCGAGGATCTCAGGACGTGTTGGGTTGACTACTTTCACAACCAAGTAAACTTAGGGTTCTAGTAGTTGTGTATGACAGGTCCGTGGTACCTAATACACCTAAAATATATAACATTTATGTACACATTTTTATACTTATTTTTGAGATATTGCACTTAAATGGAAGGTATTTGTGTTTTTTTTCTTTCAGGTACAGTCAAATGGATGAAAAATGGTGAAAGGAGTGAAAAAAGATGAAATTAGAAGCAAAAATGAGGGTGTGCAAAAGAAATGTGTCGCCTAAGCGCCCAAAACTGGTGCTTAAGTGTCAGGAAAACCTAAAAGGTCATGTCAAAGAGCCACATACCTCGTGCTTAAGTGCCAGAGGTAGTTACTTGATGATTCAATGAATTTGGATAAATTTTTGAAAAGGTGTCTGAAGCAACTCTTGTTGAAAACATGGGATATGGTTATTAAACATGAAAATACATTCAATTGGCTTCTAAAAAGAGGCAAATTTTGGAAGATTCATTGAATGTGGACACATTTTGATGAGACACCAAGGAACCTTTTGAAAAATTATAAAATAAGACTTGGATTGGATTGAAAAACTCTCTCACACACGCCCCCTAGAGAAACTCCTACACGCCCACCATTGCCACGCCATCGACACCTCTCTCATAGATTAATTATGATACTTTTTAGTGAGAATAAGAGAGGATTTGTAGTGTGTGAGCAGAAACTATTGTAAGTGAAAGAAAGAGAAGAGATTCAAGGAAACGTTAAGAGTTTGGTGGAGAGGATTTGAGATAATTTTTTATCATTATGACTACATTTGGTTTTAATTTAGGCTTCTTGTTTGTTTACACGATTTCTAATTTTAAAATTAAGTGTGGTTGTGGTTTCTCCATGAATTCTTAAATGTTTTCTTTATCATTTTCCTTAAAATGATAAGTGATTAAGTATTGGATGGAAGTTATGTGAAGTATTAATCTTTAAATGTTGGAATAAGTTGTGATTATTTTATATATTGTGTTTCATTTACTTCTTAATTTAGCCAAGTAAGATGTTAATATTTGTTGTGAGAACTTGTAAGATCCATAATGGTATTATTTCAGTCAACTAATGGTAAGAATCACATGAGATTGTAGTGATGAGAATGTAATTCACAAGGTTGAGTGTAAACAAATAAGGAAATAAACTTTGAAGGGTGTAGAATTAGAAGACTTTAGAGTGACAGCTAAAGTCCCCAGTTTGGTTTATAGTTTTAGGTTATGATACGAGATATTAGCCCCAAGGTGGAGGGAAAAGAGGGAACTCTATAGTGAGTGCTAGTATCTTCCGTACCTAGCCCGTCTTCAAGACTATTCAAACTGTAAATTAGCTAATGTTCTTTATCGCTTATGTAGTAAGGGTAAGAATACTATTGCTCCTATTTGGCACAACACAATTTAAATATTTCCATAACATAATTCCTATACTTGTTACTAATTCATGATAAAGAAAAAGATATTTTATTTATATTGCCTTCATCTTACAAATATCTAGTTTAATTTTGTTAGTTGTTAACTTCATTTTCAATTATCAAAAATTACTACAAAGAATCAAATTTTCATTCCTATTATAACATCTATAGTTTGAGTAAGAATATTTCACAAACTAGCATTTTTTATATAATTTTTTCTGGCTTATTAAAAGATTGAATTTGTTTCTATGTGTTCAATATTCAGGGCTTAATAAAATAGTCCTATACTACTTAATAACGATACGTATACTAGCGTAGTATCCCATATTTAACTATAATAATTGTATTCCTATTTGCTTAGAAATCAAGGTTTTGATGTCGTTGCAAAGTATGAAATATAAGTAAGGAAAAATTAAGATTATAACTGCATGCATCATACTGTCATATATAATCAGGATCAAATTTTTAGTGTCGTTGCAGGGAAGAATAAAAATTTTTGAAGAAATTTTTAGAAAGTGAATTTCTACTTTTAGAAAGTCTTATTTAAATTTTTATATTTATTTTAGGAATATTGTATTGTTGTTTTTATATAAGTTCTTATTTTTGTGATTTTATTTTATGTTATTTTGTAGTAATGTATGCATAGTTCATGTTCTGAAGAACTAGTGTCCTATGATTCTGAATTAGAAAGAATTATTAGAAACATAAAAAAAATCAAAAATATAGAAAAAAACCAAAAATTTCAAGAAATGGCAAACCAAAATAATCAAAATGTTTAAATTAATCAAGAATTTAGACCTTTAAGAGATTATGCAAACCCTACAGTAGATGAACTTCATTGTAGTAATCAAAAACTTATTGTAGTTCCTAATTCATTTGAACTTAAACTTGTTACTATCGAAATGGTATCAAATAATCAATTTGGGGGAGCACCAACTAAAGATTCAAATTTACATCTTACCAATATTCTAGCATTATGTGAGACATTTAAATATGATGGTGTTTCAGATGATGCTATAAGACTTAGACTTTTTTCTTTCTCAGTGAGGGATAATGCTAAGATATGGTTACATTTGTTAGCACCTAGATTTATCAGAATTTGAGGGTGA
Source organism: Phalaenopsis hybrid cultivar (assembly GCA_002079205.1). Classification (NCBI taxonomy): domain Eukaryota; kingdom Viridiplantae; phylum Streptophyta; class Magnoliopsida; order Asparagales; family Orchidaceae; genus Phalaenopsis; species Phalaenopsis hybrid cultivar. The sequence continues at coordinate 23,672 of JXCR01143557.1, forward strand.
TTTAGTGTAGAAATTCCTTGCTAAATATTTTCCACCATAAAAAAATGTAAAGTTCAGAAATGATATTACATCTTTTTTTCAATTTGAAGGGGAATATATTTAGGAAGCATGGGAATGAGTTAAAGAACTACTGAGAAAGTGTCCACACCATGCTATCTCAGATTGGTTAATAATTCAAACTTTGAAAATGGATTAGCTGGATCTCTTAGATCTATTATCAATGTCGCTACTGGTGGTTCATTGATGTCAAAACCATTTCATGACGCTTATGCTTTAATTGAAGAGACGGATACTAATAATTTTCAATGGCTTTCTGAGAGGGTAAATCTTAAGAAAGTAGCCAATATTCATGAATTTGATGCTTTAGCAATGTTTGCAAATCAAGTTCCTACAATTCCAAGGAAGTTAGACTAATTTGGAATGAATTTTTCTCAACCAATTTCAATGATTGAAGATAATTCATTAGGCCAAATGGTAGATTCTCAAGCATCGTTAGAAACTTTGAATGTCATAAATAATAAGTTGAATAACCCATATTCAAACTATTATAACCCACATTGGAAGAACTATCCTAATATTAACTAGAATAATATTGCCAGTAGTAATAATCAGCAATGGGGGAAAAACCAAGTAACTCATTGGAAAATTAAAACATCCAAGTTAATAATAATTACAGACCTACTTATCCTCCAGGTTTTAACAATAATCCACAATTCAAGAAGAAAAAGTTGTATATAGAAGATATGGTGCTACAAATGAGAAATCAGTTACAAAGTCAAGGAGCTACAATTAGAAATATTGAGAATCAATTGGGAGAAATAGCAAATTCATTAAGTAATAGATCTCAAGGAACACTTACTAGTAATATAGAAGTAAATCAAAAAAAGCTGAATTAAGAGCAAGTAAAATCCGTTCAACTTAAAAGTAGAAGATAGTTGGAAGGTAGAGTTCAAAAAGAGATTGAAGTAGAGAGAGAAGAAATTGAAGAGACTTAAGAGGCGCTCCCAAAGGTTTAGAGAGGCCTATTTCTCCACTTAAAATTGACTTAGAAAAACCACCACCTCCATTTCATCAGATACTTCATTAACAAAAGTTGGATAAATAATTTTTACAATTTCTGGAAATTTTTAAAAAACTTACGATTAACATTCCATTTATTGAAGCCTTAGAACAAATTTCAAGCTATGTAAAGTTTATGAAGGATATTCTTAAAAGAAAAATGAAGTTCGGAGATAATGAGACTGTTGCACTTAGTGAGAAGTGGAGTGCTATAATTCAAAAAAAGCTTCCTAAAAAGCATAAAGATCCTGGTAGCTTCATAATTCCATTAGCAACGGGAGACAGATTTTATGGGAAAGCTTAATGTGATATAGGTGCAAGCATTAACCTTATGTCATTATCAATATTTAAGAGATTGGAATTTGAAGAAATATCCTCTACTAGTGTAACTCTTCAGTTAGCAAATCGTTCAATAACATATCATAAGGGAGTTACAGAAGATGTTTTCGTGAAAGTGGATTGATTTATCTTGCATGTTGTTTTCATTGGCTAGATATGGAGGAAAATAAAGAGATACCTATCATTTTTGGGAGACCTTTCTGAGCTTCAACAAGAGTAATGATAGATGTGCAGAAAGGGGAATTAACTATGCGCATCAATGATCAAACAGTTAAGTTTAATATTTTAAAATCAATGAAGTATTCTGCAAAAGGTAAAGATGATGAATGTTACAGAATGAATGTAATAAGATATTCGAGTGAATGCAATTTCAAAATAACTTTTGAAGAGAAATGTAAAATGAAAGAGTTGGAACATGAATACAAAGAGGAATTAGAGTAATTTGAAGATTTTTATAAGGAAGATTTGAATTATGTTCGAGAAAGTTTTGAAGTTTTGGACACGACAGAAAAAGATCTCCTAAACTTGAGTTGAAGTTACTTCCTGAACATTTAAAATATCCATTTTTAGGTGATTCGTCAACATTACCAGTTATAATTTCCTCAAATTTAACTATAGAAGAAGAAGTGAGTTTAATGAAAACTTTGAAGAATTATCAGAAAGCCTTTAGATAGAAAGTTGTTGATATTAAAGGAATCAGTCCTTCATGTTATATGCATAGAATTTATGTGGAAGAGAATTGCAAACCCAATGCTGATCCTCAAAGGAGATTGAATCTTGTTAGGAAAGAACTTAATAAGAAAGAAATTTTAAAGTGATTAAATGCTACAATTATCGACCCTATTTCAGATACTGCATGGGTTAGTTCAATTCATTATGTTCCTAAGAGGAGTGACTGTAACTACGAATGAACACAATGAGTTAATACCAACAAGACAAGTCACAGGGTGGCGAATATGCATTGATTATAGAAAATTAAATCTCGCCACTAGGAAATATCATTTTCAACTACCCTTTCTAGTTCAAATGTTTGATAGACTAGCTAGGCATAAATACTTTAGTTTTATGGATGGATGTATTAGTTATCATTAAAAACAAATAGCTCCCAAGGATCAAGAGAAAACAACTTTTACAGGGCCTTATGGTACATTTGTTTTAAAAGAATACCCTTTGTTTTATGTAATGCCCCTGCTACATTTCAAAGATGTATGATAGCTATTTTTTGTAATTTAATTGAAAAAGGAATTAAAAATTTTTATGGATGATTTTTCAGTGTTTGGAACCTCGTTTGAATCATGTCTAGAACATTTATCGAGAGTTCTTAAGCATTGTAAAGAAATAAATTTAGTCCTTAATTAGAAAATTATCAATTTATGATAGTAGAAGGAATTGTTTTAGGACATCAGATATCATAAACTAGAATGGAAGTAAACCCTGCAAAAATTCAAGTGATCGCTAATTTACCTTACTCAATAAATGAGAGGAAAATTTAGAGTTTTTTACGACATACTAGATACTATAGGCGATATACTAAAGTCTTTTCAAAAATTACTAAGCCTCTATGTCATTTACTTGAAAAAGATGTAATTTTTAATTTTTATAAGGAGCGCCTAAAAGCTTTTGAGTTATTAAAAGAAAAATTAGTCACTACACCAATTATTGTTTCATCAGATTAAGAAAAATCTTTTGAATTAATGTGTCATGCTAGTAATTATGCTATCAGAGTTGTTTTAAGACAAAAGCATAATAATATTTTCAAATAAATTTACTATGCTATTAGAACTTTTAATGATGCTCAAATTATATATGCCACAACTAAGAAAGAGTTATTAGCAATAGTATATGCTTTTGATAAATTTAGATCATACTTAATTGGAACAAAATATATTGTGCATACAGATCATTCTGTTATCAAATATTTAATGAAAAAGAATGTTGTAAAAGCCAAATTGATATGATGGATTCTTCTTTTGCAAGAATTTGATTTTGAGATAAAAGATAGGAAGAAAGCTCATAATCAAATTGTTGATCATCTGTCTCTGCTTGAATTAGAAAAACTTTTGAAAAAAATTAATGAACATTTTCTAGATGAATAATTGTTCAGTGTTAATGAGTGGCATGTTCCCAGATATGTCGACATTGTGAATTTTATTGTTAGTAATATTATAACCTGTGGAATAACATACCAACAGAAGAGGAAATTTTTATGTGAAGCTAAGAATTATTTTTGTGATGACCCTTTTTTATATAAATAAGGAAAGGATCTAATTATTTAAAAATGTGTGTCTTTAGAAGAAAATTATGAAATTATCTAAAAATGTCATAATTCTGATTTTGGGGGAAATTTTGGTGCTGATAAAACAACATACAAGCTTTTACAATCTGGATTTTATTGACCTACAATCATTAGAGATATTAATGCTTATATCAAAACTTGTGATCGATGTCAACGAGTAGGCAATATTTCTAGAAGAAATGAATATCACTCAATTATGTGCTGGAAGTTGAGAGATTTGATGTTTGGGGGTTAGATTTTATGGGACCATTTATACTATCTTTCAGAAATTTATATATATATATATTGATAGCAGTAGGCCATGTATCCAAATGGATAGAAATTGTTGCTTTACCTCGATGTGATGCTTAAAGTGTTGCAAAGTTTTTAAGAATGAATATATCTTGTAGCTTTAGGATGCTGATAGTGATCATAATTGGTGGGGGAAGCCAATTCAGGAATGCAATAATGGAGAATTTATTAAAGAAATATAATATCAACCATCAAATTGTTATTGTTTATCATCCTCAGACAAGTGGTTTAGTTGAATTATCCAATCATGAAATTAAAAGAATATTGGAAAAATATGTGAATCCAATAAAAATGGATTGTTCAGTTGAACTTGATTATGCTTTTTGGGCTTATAAGACTCCATATAGAACTCATATAGGAGTGTTCCCATATAGGCTAATATTTCAGAAAGCTTGTCATTTTCCGTTGAACTTGAGCATAAGGCATGTTGAGCTATTAAAGAATTTAATTACAATTTAAAGGATGCCGGCGAGAAAAAACTATTACAATTAAATGAGCTTAAAGAAATAAGGAATGAATCTTATGAGAGTGCTAAGATTTATAAAGAAAAGATGAAGATGTGGCATGATCAAAGGATTCTTACCAAAAATTTTTTGTCAGGACAACAAGTTTTGTTATATAATACAAGGTTAAGATTATGTCTAGGATAACTCAAGTCAACGTGGAGGGCCCATTTATTGTGATAAAAGTTATCCCTACGGATATGTGGATATCAAAGATACTAAAACTGAGAAAATATTCATCACAAGGTTGTTAGAATTCAGCTTATTGTGTTCGATTAAAAAAAATTGTGGTAGTAATTTGAATATATTATGATTTAGTAATGATTTTAAGACCTTAATAGATGATTTAGTCATGTTAGAACGTGTATTTATATTTTAAGCTGACCTATGCTAAATTAAGCATCGACACTTAAGCGCGAAAGTTAACTAAACGTACCAAATTACATTTCTAGAATATTTAAATGAGTTTTATGGGTTTTAACATGGGTTAGTGTTTTGATAACATGTCTAGTAGTTTTAGGCTTGGTCCAAAGCCTATAAATAGTATGGAATGAAGAGAATTTGCACCTCACTTCAATTTTCACCCTAAAGTTTAAGTGAAGTGTGAGAGATCTTGGAAAAATGTCTTCTTGGGAGATTGATAAGAACAAGAAAGAGGAAACCATGAAGAAAAATTTTGTTATTTAAAGTGTGGAAGAGTTATGCAATGATTTCTTAGTTGTTAGTATAAAAGGAATAGCATAGAAGATTGCAAAGATTGAGTCTGGCATGGCATCAATTGAGTGAAGGTGAATAAGAATAACGCACATTTGGAGCATATTGGATGACAACTTAAGATGCAATTTAGCCACACAAGTTTTATAGAGGAAGCAAACAAATGTTATGTATTTGAAAAATAAATGGACTGAAGAAGATTCAACCAGAGTTCTTCACCACCATCCATTCTATTAGATTTATATTCCAAATGCCCCAAGAGAGACAAATGAAAGGCCAGAAATCATTCCAACGGAAGGGGAATGGAATTAAGTTCTAAGTTTAGTGTTTGTTTATGTTCGGTGTTTTGATGTTAGTATTATGTTTACTTTAAGTTTTTTGAATGTTAAGTTTGTTTAATGGTTGAAGTTTGTGCTTAGTAATTATCTCATCTAAGACTCTTTAGATTGAGAAATTATGTATCACAAGTGTTTGTATTTGTTTGTGAATAAATATAATTGTTTGTTTGTGTGTAAAATTTTGTATTATTTTGTGTTGAATTGAATTTCTGAAAATTGGTGAAATTTGAGAAAGAGGAGAGTTGAAGGGGAAGAAAATAGTTATTAAAAATTTATAAGAGCATTTAGGTGTGGTTAAATTAGGCTAGATGTGCATTTTACTTAAAATCAAAAATATCAAAATTCATGCACTAGCGCTTAAGAGAACTAGACAACCTGAGAGGTTGGCTCCTAAGTGTCAAACCAGTCGTGCTTAAGTGTCGGATCACTTAAACCTGTTTGTGAATAGTTAAAGGTGAAAAATTAACCCAAAAAAATTCCATTTTTGAACCTCGACGTTGTCTTCTTTCCTTGGAGTTCGTGAAGGTGGATTTAGGGCTTCTTCTAGAGTAAAGATTTCATTAGGGATTCACGCCAAATTTGCTAGATTTGATCTTCTTAAGGTAAGAGCTTCAGTTCTATGTAAAATTTTTTCTTTTCACCATGTATTTTGAGCACATTGGGGATTTGACGTAAAATCACTTTTCATGGTGAAAATTTGAGAAAAACCTATGGAAAATACATAGAAATGATACTTTAAGTTTTTAGAGGTTGAGTTTAGTGATTTAGTCTTGAATTTAGGATTTATTGTGAATATTATGTAATTTTTATAAATGTCCCCAAGAATTAAGAGGATTAAAGGGAAGTACCATTTTGATTCAAGAAAGCTAGTTAGCTCGAAAGCTCAGGACAAGTGTATCAAAGCACTGCAATCGAGAAAACTAATTTCTGAGAGATATTTTAAATGTCCGGGTGGAGCAGTGTAAGATCTAATTATTCGTCAACAGTGGAAATTATTTGGTTATTTTTCTATTGTGGTCGTAATTTCTGTTGTTTGGGAGTCTTACACTAATCTCCCTGAAGCTGAAGAAGATCAAGTCATGGTCCAAGGAAAGTCAGTGCCTTTCTCTCCTAAGGTAATAATTTTTTTTACTAGCTTCTCCCTATTGTATTATGTTTTTATTCGAATTATAATCCGACTAAGGAGGATTTGGATGAGATCATATCATCATTTACCGTGGGAAGAGGACTTTAGAAGATAACAAATGAAAGAAGAGTTAATTTCCCTGCGTTAAATTTAGATGCCATATCGAAGGCATGGCACTACTTTATTTCAGCTTGTCTACTCTCAATCAATCACCTCAGCAAAGTTACCAGAGACAGAGCTACCTTGAACTATTACATTCAGCAGTTCAAGCCGATTGATATTGGATCCTAGATTTATCAGAGTATCATCAGTTCTGCTATTACTGCCACTACTACAGGTTTGGGATTCACATCCTTAATATTTTCCATATGTGAGCAAGCTGGTGTTAGATTCAATAGCTGAGAGGATATATCGTAGCCTCTAAAGCCTATCATAAGCGTTAATGTGAAATCTTGTTCACAACATTCGATATTTGGCTGGAGAGGAGGAGGAGGAGAATTAAATTGAGCAGTTTAGTTTTTAATTGTGAACTTTATGTGGTACAATTGTATTAAACTGTTAATTTATTTTATTTTGTACTTATTTAGACTACTACTACTGTTTGTGTTGTGTTTTGTTAGATATTGTTATGATGTATTTATGTTATTATGAGCAGTTATATTTTATTTTTTGTGGTAGTGATTTTTTTAATTGTGTTCTCAAGTGTATTTAGTTAGTTTGTGTAGACCTTAATCCAAAATATTAGGAAGTTTTAGAATATTAATAACTTTCTATTAAGAACTTCATGTTTATAATTTTCAAATTACTACCAAGTATTTTCTTTATGTTACAATTGTGAATATTTTTTAGTGTTTTTGTTTGCTTTTATGTTATCCTCCACAACATAGAAGTCTAATGAATCTAAATATATTAAACTAAATTAAAATTTGATCAAATTTTTTTACTCTTGTTTTTAATTTTTGTACTAGTATATTTAGGATGTAAGAATTTCTCTAAGCATATTATTTTAAAATTTTAGTCCTACCTATATATAAATATGATGCTAAAATGTTTTATCTTATTAAAAATTTAAGTTTAGAGGTATGACAAACAATTGCTAAAACATGAATTTTATTTGTTCTCAAATGTGCTACAAATAAATTTGATTGTGATTTAGAAAAAAAAGATTATGTATATGAAGTTATATTAGGGAAGTAAAATTTTGAATATATAAATGTGTAAGAGACTTTAGTTGAAACCTATAATAACGAAGAAAATCTTAAAGTTAAAAATTTTTAGTGTGTAAATGATAAATATTGTGTCACAATATTTAGTAAGAGAAATTGTATTTTTGAAAACTATAGAAGGATTATACTTTTATTTTCAATACTTAAATTTCTTTTCTTAAAAATAATTTTCAAAACTATTATTATATTTTTAAGTAAAAAATATATATCAGAACTTTGCTTTATGAAAGAATGAGTGGAATTGAAAATCATTAAAGGTCTATCCAAATAAAGTAATAATCACCTGAAAAATAAATTGAAAAACAAAAGAGAAAAGAAAAAGAAAAAGAAAAAAAAGGTTGAAATAGGGAGGAGAAGCTTGAGGATTAGTGTCTAATCAAAAATTGTTTCCACATCTGATCTTTTTAAAGTATAAGACTTGAGAAACTTTTAAGTTTAAAGATATAATAGAGTAAGTATAATTATTCTTAATAAAAATTTTTAAGTGGAGAAGATAAAATGCCTAAACTCTATATTTAGAGAATTTACAAATATTTCTAAACTAGATAGGAACTCATATTTCCAGACTTCTTTACATTAAAAATTTCTAAACTCTAAGTTAGTCTCATGTACTAAAGTTTTTTTCTAAATTGGACTACTATATTTCTATATCAAAATTTTTGATTATCCTAAAGAAACTCATTTACATAATCTACTAATTTTGGTTTTGAAAGATTGGAGTATCACTTGAGGACAAGTAATATTTTATGTTTGGGGGATTTTGATATACCTAAAATATATAGCATTTATGTACACATTTTTATACCTATTTCTTAGATATTACACATTAATTGAAGGTATTTGTGTGTTTTTCTTTCAGGTGCAATGATGTGCGAAAACTTGGGATTAAATTAATAATAAATATGCAATGTAACCCAAATAATAATGTAACTTTAATGAAAATAATTTATCTTTAAAACCTCTTTTAAACCCCCAACTCCCTTCTACATATAACGCAAGTATACACATCGTTCAAGTAACACAAGGCTCTAATGGAGTCCTAGATATCAATCCCACGAGGAAGCTGGAAATATATATAAGCTGTCTATTAATATTATATTCTTCAATTAACATAAAAATAAAAACAAAGTAAAGTACAAAGTTTGAAGTTAAACTACTCGTGTGAAATGCTACTAAATATGCAGATGTACCACTACAACAGTTAAGTTAAACTAGATGTTAAATTTTTAAAAGTAAAATTGTTGGAATAAAATGAAAGTTTTTGTTGACGAAAAGTTCAAGTATGAGAAAACACCCTTCCCCTTTACAATAAAAATATGCCTTATGAAGAAATTGAAATCATTTGAAAAATATATTTAAAAGCCGTTTGTGTCAAAAAGGAGCAATCCTATTCTCTACCATCTTCCGAGCGCTATAAAGAACATTGAGTAATCCAGAGTTTGGTCCCTAATTTTGTGGTTAGGCTGGGAGGATACCGACTGTCATTCCAGAGCTCCCACTACTCCCTCACCTAAGGGCTAAAATGCTTGCATTAGTTTCCAATCAATTAAACTAAATTGAGGATTCTAATATGTCTCCTTAAAATCTTCCAATTCTACATCCAACAAAGTATATTTCCCTATTTATTTGCACCCAATCCCATGAATGACATACACTCCCGTGAAATTAAATGTGATTCTCTCTTTGTTGTAGAAATCATATCCCATTTTTAGAACATATGTTTCTCAACACATTTTAACAATTGAATTGGCGAGATCATAAAGTAAATGAAGATCAGAGTTCAAATCATCATAAATTTTCGACATTTAAAACCGTAGAAAATAAAATCAATTCTTCACAAAATCATTTCTTCAAAGTAGGGAGAAGGATAAAGAAGATTACTCAAAATTCATGAGAAGGATACAATAAAACACGGACTTCATATATAAAAATAAGTTTACAAACAAAAGAAATGAAAAATACAACTTATCTCACAATCCTTCCCAAGCAAATCCCTAGAAGTTCTCTCCAAGCCTTTTTCCCTCTTTCAATCTCTCCCAATTCTCTCTTAAAAGTGTAATGAAGAAGAAATCTCTTCACCTTCCCTCTCCTCTCACTACCCTTAAAGACAATCTCCAAGCCCTTGACTTTCTCTCTCTATCTCTCCCTCTTGGTTCTCACGCCATCTATCTTTTTTCAGCCCCCTCTTGAAGTTCTTCTCCAACTTGATTTTATTTTGGGCTGCCTCCTTTGGAAAGAATTTCATTTTCCTTCCAAAATTTAAAATTCAAACCTTTTAATTTAAAAGATGTGCCTCTTTGATCCAAGAGTCAAATCCATTCAAATTAGAACCTTCCAAAGTGTCTAGATGCATTGAATCACTCTACGGGGTGTTTAGAACAAGTGTCCCTTTGAAAATTCACGCAAAATTTGTCTCAAACCGCCTTAATTTGAAAAAGTTGCATCTGGCGCATCATGCACCAGTGCATTGGAATTTGGCGCATCATGAGCCAAACCCCAAAATTGGCTATTTTTGCTCCAAATTTTGCTCCTTTTGCCATTTTTGCTCTAAATGCCTAAAAATGATATACCTATAACAAAAACACAAAAATACCTTTCTTTAAATTGCAATATCACCAAAAATAGTCATAAAAAGGGTACTTCAAATATTATTTTATTTTTGTGTATAAAAATCCCCCAAACTTAAATTTTACTTGTCCTCAAGTGACAGTTTTATTACCTAAGAGCATATGAATTTAGGACAGGGATTAACTTATCACTTCTATACTTTAGTTCAATAAATAGAATAACAAAAATTAAGAAAAACCTTTAATAACTTAGGTTCAAACTCCAAGTCTAGGAATATCTAGCAATCAAATTTAAGATTTTTAAATCTATATTCATTTCAAGAAAAATTGCAATTTGTCATACTAAGGACATTTAGAAAATTCATATGAAAAAGAACATTATGAAAACTTTACTAGGAATGTTACTAATACTTCAATACAAGTTTAGAAAGTGTAATAATGCTCATTCCTTAAGTTGATTCAAGTGAAGCCAATTTTTTATTAAGCTTATCCTCACCCATTTTTTTTTTCTTTTTTTCTTTTAGGATCTTTTTAATCCCCCCTTTTTTTTCTTTTTCTTTTTTCTTTTTTTCAGGTGACGATTATTATATCTGGATAACATTTAATAGTTTTGAACTTCACTATCCTCTTCTTAAAGTTAAAACACCACACCTCTCCTTATTTAATAAAGTCATACTAGTTTATGATTTTTCATAAAGCCTCATTCCTTCCTTCTTACATGAAACTCTAAAATTCTTAACACTTTAAAAATACAATTTTTCCTTACTTAAAAAAGAAAAATATAGTCTTATCCTATCATACAAAATATCTTTAATTTTAGAATTGACATTCATTATTAAAAACTTTTTACCTAAATTTACTATAATATTTTTAAACATAAGTATAGTCATTTAAAGTTAAATCTTAATAACTAAGATCATGTTAAGTTAATTTTTAAAAAAATATAGTTACTTAAAGACAAATAAAATTTAGTTTTCTCCATTTCAAAAGAAATTTTGCTTTCCCCATAAACTTAAATTTTTAAATGATTTTTTTAAAAAAAAATATTTTAGTACAAAATTTTAGCTGGTGAAAGAAAATAGTAAATGCATAAAAATAAAAATAAAGCCTAACCTGTAGAGGATTTCTAAACATGAATTTGGTTTTGTATACTGTAGGTACTAACTGTAAAACTGCATATAGGCTCTTAAGCATTAAATAAAACATAATATATTTTAAAGAATTTGATGGGACTTAAAACAGAAATACTAAAACTGAAAATACTAAACATTCAACATGCTCAAACTGAAAAAACTAAAACTAAAACTGAAAAGTAAAAAGTTTACAATTACTGTTACAAATTACATGTCCACAACACAACATAAAAATTTTAAATCCAATAAGTCTCAAATAAAAGCGCAACACAGTACAAACAAATATACAAAAAACATATAATATCAAATCAAACTTTAACTAAACTATCAGTTCTCATCTCCTTCCTCACCATCATCATCATCATCATCATCATCATCTTATTCTTCTCTTACTTCTTCATCTTCATCACGAATGGGAGCATAGGGAACAAAGCTGGGGCAAGCAGGAAAGTTCACATTAGGTTCACCCATGAAGTGTCTAACCATAGCATTTTAAAAATTTATATCGTGCTGAACTCTCCACTGCTGAAATTCATCATTTTATGCATTTCTTGCTTCTATCTCTCCCAACTGACCCTATATATTAACGATATCATATTGTTGAATCATGAGTTGGTCTATAATACCTTCCAACGATGCAGAACTAGAAGTAGATGCCTCTACAGTAGATGTAGAGGGCCTATCCCTTATTCCACTTCTATACTCAACAAACAATTCTACTCTTTGAATCATGTGCCTCCCAATCAGATTCTGAGATTCTACGAAAATTCAAATAAATTTTAAATAAATTACTAAATCATAAATCTAACTCCATAAGCAAGATTATTTGGTTAGAAATTGTTCATCATGAGTTTTCTTCAAACATTTTCATCAAAAATCCTATTTTTTGGATCTCCCAAAATCTATGGTGAAAATAAAAAATTTCTAAGTTAAAGTGAAGCTCTTACCAAGAAAAGATGAAATCTATGATTTTTGGCCTCCATATCCTTCTCCTTAGCCCACAATGTAATGCTCTAGACTAAAGGTTGGAGGTGGAAGACGACCAAGTGACAAAAATGGAGGTTTTCGTGCAATTTTTTGGGTATTTTAGCCAATCTAGCGTGTTCGGACCTTTGGCGCATCATGCGCCAAGGTTCTGTAAGTTAGCACATCATGTGTCGGAGGGTATTTTTGATAGATCTTGATTTTTGTGAAAATATGCTCCGTATCGCTTCACATTAACCTTTATTTGACTCAAATAAACCTTTCTAAGTATAATTAAACATCAAACTAACACCAAATTTTCACAATCTACACAAAACTCATATTTATATACGAAATCCACATTATTATAAACTAATATTTTTCAAGCCAACACATAACAAATTCAGTGTTTTAAAACAAACCAACGTCCTAACACTGAAATCTAAATATCAAACTTCAAAGCAATAAACATAGATAGTGCAACAATAGAAAGTAAAGGTAATCTAACATAACAAACTAAAACAAACAATACTAGACAAAACATTTTGTGCTTAACTCAACTTTAAACAACTTCTTCACTCTCATCCTCCTAGATATTTCCCAGAGACTAGTAGTGCACATACAGATTGTAGAAGAGCCTAAATGGAAATTCATCAGTTAATTTTTTCTCCTTAGTCCACGCATGCTCTTGAACATATGTACCAGACCACCTTCAATACACCCTGTATGTTCAAAATATTCCTTGAGACTCCAATCCAGGTGATTCAACATTTCAGAAATATTCTCAATTGCATGCATAAGATTATGCGCCTCTTTCTTTATCTTCTTGATTCTCTATGAAAGTACACTCGAGTTGTAATAAGGCTGAATAGGTGATGAATTCTAGGATACTTGATCCATTAGTACATTCATATCATTTTCATCTCCCATTCCAATGCAACTGGAGTAGACTTCAGGATCCATCGGCTTCCAAGGCAGTAGTGCTTTCTCCCAACTTTCATAAGGTACTTGCGATTGACTACAGAGTTGGAAAATAGTAGATGGATGTCCCAATCCAGTTGCAGATCCATTCACGATCAAACCCAAAATTGATTTTACAATTATGACTCCAATGTCAACAGGTTTTTCAGTTTGAATTCAGTAGTTCAGGATAGCACTCTCCTTAGTGACCTTATTAATTTTCATAGTAGGCAATAAATTTCAAGGAAATGAAGAAATGTCATGCCTTTGAAGTATGATTTAACAATGATGCAAAAACAACTCATACTCCCATTCCCAATTAGCATCTGCATCTGTTTGATAACAGTAGAGTTCATCGATGTTGTCTCTTGTAGGGGTAAAATTTTCATAGTGGCAGACAGGCACGTTCTCGATCATAAACATTTCATTGATTCTCAAAGGAGTGAACTGCACAAACCTGCCTCGCACGTAAATCATTCCTTAGTTGATCCCATTAAGATTTGCATAAGATTCTTTCACCACAGGGATGAATAAAGTGGCAGTAGTGTAGCAAAGCACTTCCCAACGCCTCTGCGCAATAACTTCTTTGACTCGAGTATTCAGCATGTTGAATCCTTGATTCACAAATACCCTCTCTTTGATAAGCCTATTTTTCATTATAACTCAATCATGCAACTTTTGTGTGTCAAAATTGATGAACTTTCTTCGGTTGAAAATTCCAAATCTAGCAGAGTTTCTAGAGTGGGAAACCATAAGAATTGAAAAGTGGTGACTCTACCTCATTTTTCCACCTAAAATATGTCTAGGAGTCAGTTTTAGGAGTTATTTGAAGGTGCCCCGCCAAAAACTGCCATTTGAAACGTTTTAAGTCATTTTTGTCTCCATGGTGCATCATGCGCCAATCTGGCGGATCATGCGTCAGCTCTCTGGAATTCGGCGTATCATGCGCCAGTTCCAAAATTTTGGCCGTTTCAATTTTGATCAAATAATTTCTCATTTTTTTCATAACTTTAGGCAAACAAAGGTATTTTTAAACATTTTTCACAAATACATGGATTACATAAAGACATAAACATAAACATACATATAAGATTTTAAACAAAACCTCAAAAATCAAAGTAAACAATGATACATATGGGTTACCTCCCACAAAGCACTTGGTTTAATGTCGTCATCCCAACATTCCTAGTCTCATTCTGGGTGATCCAACATGATAGTCTCTTTAGCATTTGGTCTTCGACCATCAAAATAAGGTTTCAATCTGTGCCCATTCACTTTAATTTCTTCTAGTTTTGGGATCTTCAATATCGACTGCTCCTTTAGGATAGACTTTTATAACTCTGAATTGCCCTTTCCACCTAGAGTTCAATTTTCTAAGAAATAATTTCAATCTTATATTATATAATAAAACTTCCTGTCTATGATCAAATTCTCTTTTTATTATATGTCAATCATGTCATTCTTTCATTTTTTCCTTATAAATCATCACATTATTGTAAGATTCATTCTTAATTTCTTCAAGCTCATTCAATTGCAATAATCTTTTCTCACCAGCTTCTTTTAAATTGAAACTAAATTCTTTCATCGCCCAATAAGCATTATGTTCCAATTCAACTGGCAAGTGATAAGTTTTCCTAAAAATTAATCTATATCGGGACATTCCTATAGGTGTCTTATAAGATGTCTTGTATGCCTATAATGCAGTATCTAATCTAATAAATAAATCCATTTTGTTAGGATTAATACTCTTCTCCAAAATTCTCTTAATTTCATGATTAGATACTTCCACTGAACAATTAGTCTGTGGATGATAAGCAGTTGTAATTTTATGTATTATATTATAGTTTTCCACCAATCTTACAACTGTTGCATTTCTAAAATGAGATCCTCCATCAGTAATGATTACTCTCGGCATTCCGTATATTGTAAAAATATTTTTAAATAAAAATTTTGAAACACTCCGAGCATTACATCTAGGTAAAGTGATTGCTTCTATCCATTTTGAAACATAATCTACCGCAATCAATATATATATTTCCAAATGAAGGCATGAATAGTCCCATAGAATCTAATCCTCATGCATCAAAAATTTCAATTTCCAAATTAAAATTTAAAGGCATTTCATTTCTTCTAGAAATATTATCTACTCTCTGACACAAATAACATGTTTATATAAATATATATACATACGTATATATATATATATGTATATATATATATATATATATATATATATATATATATATATATATA
>JXCR01143557.1:42300-66816 GCA_002079205.1 Phalaenopsis hybrid cultivar
ATGAAAAATTACATTGGTGATGCATTGTTAGATTCACCAATGCATTTAACACTTTCATGAGAATAATTAACCATGTTAATGAAAAGTTTCTTGTTCTTGAGTTTTATCATATTTTAACATATAACAAGACATGATGTGATCAGTTGGTGCTTTTGAGGAAGGTATTTGAGATATTGCAAGCACAGAAATCGTATATGTATAACAATGTTGTTGTGACTATTTTTATTGTTCTTAAGATTTGTTGTCTCAAAGTTAGATTAGTAGTAGACTCTAAAAAATTTAAAACAATTAATGATTCACCAAAACCAATTAGCATACATGATATTTAGAGTTTTTTTATGATTAGTCTACTATTTATAGATATTTATTAAAGAGCTTTGTACTATCATGGCTCCAAGTGCAAATGCTTTGTAAACAAAGAAAATTTAAATAGACAAAATCTATTGATCTAAATTCAAGAGACTGATAAATGCATATTATACTTAAGCTGCTTGATTTTATTAAAGTATTTGAGATTTCTTATGATGCATCTCATACNTAAGTCTATTGATCTAAATTCAAGAGACTAATAAATACATATTATACTTAAGCTGCTTGATTTTATTAAAGTATTTGAGATTTCTTATGATGCATCTCATACTGGTATTATGAGATGTTTGAGCAAATAACATCCAAACAAAATAGAAATATTTTAACTATGATAGCCTTATAATATGAAGTTGTGCAAACTCTTCAATATTAGAGATATTATATCGTATCTAAAGAGTTTGGGCTATGCTGTGAACATTAAGTTTAAGATATTAGAATTCCCAAAATAGGCTAAGACAAAGACTTGTCAGCTGGTTAAATTCATCATATAGTTTAAAATATGCTAAATTTTTGTATTTACCTGAATTCTCAATTGAGACCNAACTATGATAGCCTTATAATATGAAGTTGTGCAAACTCTTCAATATTAGAGATATTGTATCGTATCTAAAGAGTTTGGGCTATGCTTTGAACATTAAGTTTAAGATATTAGCATTCCCAAAATAGGCTAAGACAAAGACTTGTCAAGCTGGTTAAATTCATCATATAGTTTAAAATATGCTAAATTTTTGTATTTACCTGAATTCTCAATTGAGACCAATTACATGCTAACATTATTCATTCACCAAAGCCATAAGGAGTTTATAATTAAAGGCTTGAATAATAAAATTTTTCACTTTTTTTGCTTGAATAAAATTTCTCATACAGTTTTCAATCTTCTGGGTACAAATTGAATGTGTTACTTCGATCATGGTACAAGTACACCTCAATCCAGGGAAGTAATCTCCTTTTATCAACATGAAGCCTAAATTCTTAATTTTGATAATTTTAATCCTAGTTCATTTCTTTTGCATAATTTGTTAATGGCTAGCTTAGCATTCTTGATTTCAATTAAAAATTTGACATGCCAAAGCTGATTTGGGGAAAAGATCATCTTTTACTTGCTGCATCATTCAATTATCAAAATCAAGAGCACTAATCAAGAATAATTAAAAGAAGAACAAAGCAGGAATCGCAATTATAAAAAAAAAAAAACATCCTTATTGGAGCTTCAAAACTTGTAGCTGAATATGATATCTGAGGACGATGAATGTGTTACAAATAAAACAGCAAAACCTAATCCTTCAGTCATCATGTTATCTGGAGAATAAGTAGTCAGATAAACTTTCAAAATTTTAAAACACGATCACAATGGACAGAATTCAAAACAAGCATGCCTACAAGACAAAAATTCATAAAACATGCATCAATTAAGAATGATAATCTAACTACACCATTGACACTAAGAAATACATGCGTTAAGAACTAATATAAAGAAATACATTTTAAAATAGCAGAATCTCACCATTTTCGCAGAGCTGAAAATCGCCATAAGCTTCAAAGACATTTTTGTAAAATTGACCTGTCCATGACATAATAGGACGGGGAAATGGTTGAAGCCCAGGAATAGCATTTTTATTGCAAATAAAAGTTACAAAAATAGTCCTGTCATCAACAATTACAGTGCCTCCTCCAGTAAACCTTCTAATCACAGGAACCTGATCTTGAAGCACCAGCTCAACTTCAACAAGCTCTTTAGGCTTCCTGGTGTTAAACGGGTGTATTTTTTGTTAGTTTTTCATGTTACTCATTAAAAAAAATCCTTCAAAAATATTGCCCAATTTCATCCAGACTCAACCCCAACTCAATTTTAGAATGAAGCTAATTTGATACAAACCAGGTTATGAAAGGCCAAACATACATATTAGATGGATTGAACTATAATCAACAGGAACATGGAGTATAAAATTTTTAGTTACCCAGATATGCCCATGACAATATTAGGTTGGTTTGTTCCATTATTTATAATACACCAATTATCTGAAGATGCTCGAAGCAGCCTTTCCTCCAGATGTAATTGTTGTAATACAGAAAACTCTTTTGTTCTGATCAAATTCATTAATGGAAGACCAACATTTCTAGATTTAGAAGCGATCATTGTTGCAACTGAAATGTTTCAGGTGTCGAGCTCAAATAATAACAAATACCTCAATGTCCCACAGATTGATTTCATGCACCTAAAATTAAATAAATTCAAATTTTCAGTAAGCAAAAATGCCAATATTGTTTTCAAATATATACTTCAACAACTTAATAACAAATGCTTTATTCAGAGGTTGAAAAAAGGGCAATTGTAGAACAAGAATTAAAACACGAGAGAATGAAATACAACAATCATTTTTAGAATCAATCAATGGCTGCAACTAGACCAATAATGAGGTTGAGAGTCAGTTTTCACCGTTTTGAGAGATCAACTTTTGTTGTGTCCTCAGAAATTAGCCTTTTTTTAGGTTCATGATGGTGGTTTCATTAAATTAGCTTGTTTGCAGTTTTCTCAATAAAAGCTCCAATTACAACAGACCTTTTTATAGTCATTCTTGTTATGTTATTAGTTTCCCACGAGGTTACTCAAGTGAACTGCTGAATTCGAATACTACATCTACAGTGAAAGTTATATTTAATTTGGATGTCATAATCGAATTTGATAAGGTGTAGCTTTTTGAAGGTATTTCAATTTAACGCTCTCATTGCAAAATTAATGGTCATGAGAAATCCTCTTGCTTTGCTCTCTTTGCAAAATTCATGGTAATAAAGATTCATTTTACTTTTTTCTTCACCCCGGATAAGGAAACCTAGTTGAGCAACAAAACCTAGTTCGTACCAATAAAGGCGTGGATCATGAGATTATGGAGAGAGGCGTTCAAGTTAATCAAGGAACCATAGATAATTCTCAGAATGTCAACACGCTCACAGTATAACCATAACCAAATTTATTATGTACGGATACCATCCTCTGTAAAAACTTCAATTGTTCCTCTAGATGGTGTCGGTGCTACTAATAGGCTCTTGAATTCAGCCCACATTTTATATGTCACAAAATCCTTATCAGCTAAAACTAATATTGCTATAGCTTCTTTAATTCCAATTACTGTTCGTGAAAGCATGTCTGGAAAATGGATCTGACCCATCTTATCAAATATTTTCTTAACTTTGGTTCTTACATAAAATAATTGCACAACTAATTTGATGGAATTGGAATGACTCTTTTAAGGCTATGGCAAGAAATGATTTCACTGGTGATGATAGTTTAGATTCATCTTACAAGCCTACAACTGATGTTAAATGCTTTTGAAATGCACACAGAGTCTCATAGGAAATCGAATGGAGATAGTCTTTCTATAAATTAGGAAGGCATTGGGAAAGTCTTATCAAGTACATAAAAAAGAAGGTGACGAAAGCTAAAGCTTGTCTTTCAGAAAAACCTACTATAGCTAAAGACTCCTAATCGAGCTATTGGGGGGTTGCATGGAAAAATTCCAGGTCTCATTGAAATCGAGCTGGTTTACTATAAGTGATCCTAAAACCCGCCTGAATTTTTTGGGTTTGGATATTATCCGACCAAATTCTGGTTGAGTGGAGTCTACTAACTAACTAATTACCTAGCAGATAAAAGAATGCGGTGAAACTTTTGGAAGAAGTCAAGAAAACTCCATATGTAATTTACCTTCATGCCGAGCTAGCCAAATGTTAGTAATCTATTTTCCCCCAAATATATAATAAAAAAATAAAATAAAAGTACACAAATATAGCTCAAGAAAATAAAATGAAGCCACAACTTGAGGCACAAACAAAATATCGAGACTGAGATATTCCATCAAAGAACTTAAGAGGAAATAATAATACAATATAATCATATAGTATAATGGTAGATACATTTGAATGCAAGCATGCATGACAACATTCACAAATTCACAGCATACACTTATTTTTGAGACAGGTTGTATAACTAATCAACTTAGATGTCATGCACAAATTATTCTTTATCAACACAAAATGAACCAAAAAATATACGACATCAGATTTGCTCGTACTTTTGTTTGATGCAATGCTATATTCCTTTGTCCTATCATTCAAAGATTTATATTGAGAGCAGCATTATCCCATATGGATATGTTGAGCTCCTTTCTCTCATTCTCTAGTGTCCCTTTAAAACCTAAATGCAAGTGTCATGAAACTTGCAGTATCAACTATGACAATCATTAACATTGTCAATCACCAAAAACTTTCTTACAAACCTGTATCACACTGTAGAAACTGACATCAACGAATCTCTCAGCTTTTCCTTCCATCACCAAAAACTTGAAAATGATTCCTTGTGATAATTCTCCTATAAGGGAGCAAAAAAACATGTAAAAAAAAAAAATTGACAAAATCAAATCTTTTTACAACAAACCTCATAGTCCCATTAGTCGGGACAGTGGCTCGGTTACGAGATAATTTGCAGGGGAAGGCCACCACATTAGAAAAGCCATAAAATCCTCATGCTAGAAAAAGGAAATAGAAATTACCAAAAATAGCTAATCCTAAAATAGAAATTATAAAATAGAAAATAATAAAAATAGAAGAAACCAAAAAGAGAAAAATCTCTAAAATTCCAACATCCTCTATATCCTTAATCAACGTAACATTCAACCTCAACTTCTTTTGATCCACTTATCTCCAATTTGGATGTATTGTAAAAATGGCTACATAATATCCAGGTGATTCCATTATATTCCTTTTGTCAGATATGCAAAAAAAAAAAGAATCACAATAATTACATATTCAATTTTGCACAGTAGATCCAAAAAAGCTTTGTCATATAACCCCAACGTTTTGACCAAGTTTTATTTTTTTCCTCTTTTTATCCTATTTCTCTTTCACCATATTCTCATTCTGCTTTATTTAATAAGCGTGTCCTTCATTTGTAGCAACGTAATTTGCTGGTCGCATTCCATTACTCTACAAGAAAAAAAAAATCACCAAAAATAAAACATCATTTTGACACTTATAATCTACATTTAAGACTAAAATCAAAAAATAAAAAATGAAATGATCAAAACATTATTGAAAAAAAATATGAAGAAGCAAAAGTTGGCACATCAAATGACCAAATAGAAAATTTGAATTAAAATGCGAGATTAATAATGTTGGACGTGATGAAACAATAAATTGAACAGAAGAAGAGTTGGAGAGAGGCCGGACAGCCCAAGGTTCATTGGCATAAACCCACGTTGCGATTCAGAGATTGCCCAACAAAGGATAGTTGTTGTCAATGAACAAAAGCAATGAGGGATTGTCAAAGCCATGCTCAAAATATTCTATAAATGCAGAAGAGATCCACATTTAAGACAAATGATAAAACCAGANAAGCAGTTCTATCATTCCCAAAATGTCTTCCAAATTCAGAATCATGACATTTTTGCATAATTTTTTGAATCCTTTATAGGACACACATCGTCTTATAAATAAATTTTTTCATTATTAGTACAAATGAAGATCATATGAAAAATAAGATTTTGCATCATAAATGTATTTCTTTTTCTGTTGTTTTATCAGTTCATATGGTAAAATACCACTAACAATATAATTCACAATATCAGCATACCAAGATATTTCCATCCTTTTACAGCATAAAGTTGTTCATCAGGAAAAGTATCTTTAATCTCTCTCTCCAGATTAAGTATTTCTTCCTGTTCTAACCTCAATAAATTATTAGCTATTTGATTATCAGTCTCTTTCCTATCGATTACTACAAAATCAAACTCTTGCATCAGAAGTATCCATCTAATTAATCTTGATTTTACATCCTTCTTTTGCATCAAATATTTAATAGTAGAATGGTCAGTATGCACAACACATGTAGTTACAATTAAATATGATCTAAACTTATCAAAAGCATACACAATGGCTAATAACTCACTTTCAATGGTGATATAGTTAATCTGAGTATCATTAAGAGTCTTACTAGCATAATATATGACCTTGAAAATCTTATCATATTTCTGCCCTAAAATAGCTCCAATTGCATAATCACTAGCATCACATATTAATTAAAAAGGTTTCTCCCAGTCTGGTGAAACAATTATAGGAGCAGTGATCAATTTTTCCTTTAAAGTTTCAAAGGCTTTAAGGCAATCTTTAGTTAAAGTCAAACTTTGCATCTTTTTCTAGAAGTTGGCATAAAGGCTTAGTAATTTTTGAAAAATCTTTGATATATCGCCTGTAGAATCGAGCATGTCCTAAAAATCTCCTAACTCCTCTTACACTAGTAGGTGGAGATAGGTTTGATATAACCTAAATTTTTGCAGGATCTACTTCCTTGCCATTTTCTGAAATTTTATGTCCAAGAACAATTCCTCATGCAACCATAAACTGACATTTCTCCCAATTTAAAACGAGATTAGTCTTTTCACAACATTCCAGAACTTTCTCTAATTGAATTAGACATATTTCAAAGGAAGTTCCGAATACATAAAAATCGTCCATAAAAATTTCAATCACTTTTTCAATCAAATCACTGAAAATTGACAACATACATCTTTAAAATGTTGCAGGTGTGTTACATAACCTAAAAGGCATTCTCTGAAAAGCAAATGTTCCATAAGGACTAGTAAATGTTGTTTTCTCTTGATCCTCAAGGGCAAAAGGTATTTGGTGATAACCGATATATCCATCTAGAAAAAAAAATATTTGTGTCAAGCCAATCTATCCAACATCTGGTCCAAAAAGGGTAAAGAAAAATGATCCTTCCAGGTGGAAGAATTTAATTTTCTATAATCTATGCAGATTCGCCATCCAGTGACATGTTTTATTGATATTAATTCATTATGCTCATTTGTCACTACAGTTACACCTTTCTTCGGAACACAGTGCACTGTCTGAAATAGGATATATTATTCCTGCATCTAACCATTTTATAATTTCTTTCTTAACCACTTCTTTCATCATAGAATTCAATCTCCTTTAAAGATTAGTTCTTGGTTTATGTTGATTTTCCAATGAAATTCTATGCTTACAAATTGAAGGATTGATTCCTTTAATATGAGTTAATGTCCATCCAAAGGCTTTCTTATATCTTTTTAAAGTTTCTAACAATTGTTGTTCTTGCACATCAGTTAGTTCTGAGGATACTATGACAAGTCGTGTAGATGAATCTCTTAATAATGCATACTTCAAATGTGTAGGAAGTGTTTTCAATTTTAGTTCAAGGGGTTTTTTAATAGATGAAATCAAATTGTTGTCATTTTCTGTAGGATCTAACATTTCAATTTTTTCTAGAACATATTTCAGTTCTTCTGCACTCACTTCCATAGACTCATCTTGGATTTTATCCTCATCTTGATATTCCATATATTCTTTTTTAAATTCACTTTCATATGTCTTTTTGAAATATTCATGGCTTAAATACTCATTAATATTCATTCTGAAGCATTCAATCTCTTGTTCTTTTGTAGGGTATCTCATTGATTTTGCAATATTAAATGTAACCTCTTAATCACTAACTCTCATAGTTAGTTCTCCTTTCTACACATATATCAAAGCTCTTCTAGTGGCTAGAAATGGTCTTCCTAAAATAATAGGAATTTCTTTATCTTCCTCCATATCTGATATAATAAAGTCCACTAGAAAAATAAATTTATCAACATTTACTAAAACATCTTCTATAACTCCTTTAAGATAGGTAATCAAATGATCAGTTAACTGAAAAGTTACTATTGTAGGTGAAATATCTCCTAAGCCCAACCTTCTGAAAATTGATAATGGCATAAGATTAATACTGGCTCCTAAATCACATATAGTTTTTCCATAAAATTGTTTGCCTATAGCACAAGGAATTGTAGAACTTCCAGGATCTTTAAGTTTTTTAGGAAGCTTCTTCTGAATTATAGCGCTACACTTCATTGAGTGCAATAGTTGCATTATCTGCAAATTTCCTTTTCTTATTATATATATCCTTCATGAACTTCATATAACTTGGCATTTGTTCCAAAGCTTCAACAAATGGAATGTTTATCATCAACTTCCTCAAATTTTCCAAAAATTTTGAAAGTTGATTATCTCCATACTTCTGCTTCAATCTTTGAGGAAATGGAGATAGTGGTCTTTCTACATTGATTTTCATTGGTTTAATAGGACTTTCTGACTAAAAATGAAAATCTTCACCATAATTTTCATTTTCCACCTCGTTTTTTTCTATTTTAACTTTCGTTGAACTCTTTCTTCTAATTCTTTTCTACTTCTCAGCTGAATAGCTTTAATTTGCTCCTTATTTTGATCTTTAGGATTTACTTCAACATTACTAGGCAGTGTTTCTAGAGGTCTATTGCTAAGTGCAGTAGCAATACATCCCAATTGATTTTCCATGTTTCTGATTATAGCTCCGACTTCCAATTAGCAATAACAATTCTTCCATTGATGACTTTTTTCTCCTTACTTTGCAAATTATTAAATCCTAGGGGGTAATAAGGTTTATAAGCTTGATTTCCTTGATTGTTGGAGCTTCCCGCTGGGTTTGCAGCATTTTTTCTCCATTGTGGATTTGCAGCATTCGAGTTATTGTTACTCCAACTAAAGTTTGGATGATTATTCCAACCAGGATTATAATAATTGACATAAGGATTATTATAATGATTGTTTATTGCATTTAAAGTCTCATAAGAAGATTGAGATTCTATCATTTGTCCAAATGAGTTCTCCTTAAGCACAGGTGTTGTTTGAGAATAATTCATTCCATATTAATCTATCTTCTTTAATATAGCGACTATTTGAGCAACTAATATAGATATTGCATCAGAATCATGAATACTGACTACTCTTTTTAGATTTACCCTTTCTGAGAGCCATTGAAAATTATTAGTAGTCATCTCTTCAATTAATGACTATGCTTCATCGAATGGTTTTGACATTAATGATCCACCAGCAACAACGTCAATTATCAATCTAAGAGATCCAACCAATCCATTATAAAAAGTTTGAATTATTAACCAATCTGGCAATGCATGGTGTGGACACTTTCTAAGGAGATCTTTAAATCTTTCTCATGCTTCATAAATTAATTACCCTTCAAACTAACAAAAAGATGTAATATCATTTCTAAGCTTAGCAGTTTTTTAAGGTGGGAAATATTTAGATAAAAATTTTTGTGATAAATCTCCCCAAGTTCTGATAGATCTGGGTGCTAATGAGTTTAACCACATCTTAGCCTTATCTCTCAGTGAAAAAGGAAAAGTCTATGTCTAACAGTATCATTCTACACTCCATCATATTTAAATGTAGCACACAACTATAGAAAACTAGCAAAGTGTAAATTGGGATCATCAATTGGTGTTCCCCCAAACTGATTGTTTTGTACCATTTGGATAATAGCAGGTTTAAGCTTAACTGAATTGGTAGCTACAGCAGGATTTTGTATACTCAAATAAATTTCATCTTCTGTTGGATTAGCATAATCCCTTAAAGGTCTCTAATGATGTTCATTTTCATTTCTAGCATTACTTAAGTTGCAAGCCATTTTGTTGGAATGATTTTTCTCTTTTTGTTATTTTCAAATTTTTCTAACAGTTCTTTCTAATTCAAAATCGTAAGGTACTAAGTTTTCAGGTCTTATACTACGCATAAAAAAAATAAAATAAGTAATTAAAAATAAGCAACACAGTGAAACAAGAAAATGTTCAAACTAAACTATAAATACTCTTTTTTAATATTTTTAAATTAAAATAAAATAACTAATACTTTCTGTTACTTTCTCGGCAACGACGCCAAAAACTTGATGCGCTTAAACTTGGGATTAAATTAATAATAAATATACAATGTAACCCAAATAATAATGTAACTCTAATGAAAATAATTTATCTTTAAAACCTCTTTTAAACTCCCAATTCCCTTCTACATATAACGCAACTATACGTATCGTTCAAGTAACACAAAGATCTAATGGAGACCTAGATATCAATCCCACAGGGAAGCTGGAAATATATATAAGCTAGCTATTAATATTATATTCTTAAATTAAAATAAAAATAAAAACAAAGTAAAGTACGAAGTTTGAAGTTAAACTACTCAAGTGAAATGCTAATAAATATGCAGATGCACGACTATAACAGTTAAGTTAAACTAGATGCTAAACATTCAAAAGTAAAATTGTTAAAATAAAATAAAGGTTTTTGTTGATGAAAATTTCAAGAATGATAAAACACTCTTCCCTTTTACAATGAAAATATGGCTAGTGAAGAAATTGAAATATTTTGAAAAATATATTTAAAAACTGTTTTGCTCTAAATAGGAGCAATCTTATTCTCTACCCTCTTCCGAGCACTATAAATAATATTGACTAATCCAGAGTTTGGTCCTTAATTATGTGGTTAGGCTGGGAGGATATCGCTGTCACTCAAGAGCTCCCATTACTCCCTCACCTGAGGGCTAACATGCTCGCATTAGTTTCTAATCAATTGAACCAAACTGGGGATTCTAATCTGTCACCTTAAAATATTCCACTTCTACATCCAACGAAGTAAATTTCTTCATTTATTTGCACCCAATCCCATGGATGACATACTCTCCCATGAAATTAAATGTGATTCTCCCTTTGTTGTAAAAGCATATCCTTTTTTTAGAACATATGTTTCTCAATAAATTTTAACAATTCAATTAGCCAGATCGAAAGATAAATGAAGATAAGAGTTCAAATCATCACAAATTTTCGACATTTAAAATCGTAGAAAACAAAATCAATTCTTCACAAAACTATTTCTTCAAAGTAGGGAGACGGATAAAAAAGGCAATTTAAAAATCATGAGAAGGATACGATAAAACGCGGATTTCATATATAAAGATAAGTTTACAAACAAAAGAAATGAAAAATACAACTTAACTCACAATCCTTCCCAAGAAAATTCCTAGAAGTTCTCTCCAAGCCTCTCTCTTTACAATCACTCTCAATTCTCTCTTAGAAGTGTAATGAAGAAAAAATCTCTCACCTTCTCTCTCCTTTTACAACCCTAGAAGACAATCTTCAGGCCCTTAACTTTCTCTCTCCATCTCTCCCTCTTGGTTCTCACGCCACCTATCTTTTTTTGCCCCCCTCTTGAGGTTTTTCTCTAACTTGATTTTATTTTGGGTTGTCTCCTCTGGAAAGAATTTCAATTTCCCTCCAAAATTCAAAAGGCAAACCTTTGAATTCAAAAGATGTGCCTCTTTGATCTAAAAGTGAAATCCCTTCAAATTAGAACCTTCCAAAATCTCTAGATGCATTGAATCACTCAATGGGGTGTTTAAAACTAGTGTCCCTTTGAAAATTCACGTAAAATTCATCTCAAACCACCTTAATTTGAAAAAGTCGCTTCTGGCGCATTATGTGCCAGCGCTCTGGATTTTGTCCCATCATGCGCCAACCCCAAAAAATTGTCTGTTTTTGCTCCAAATTTTGCTTCTTTTGTCATTTTTGCTCCAAATGCTTAAGAATGGTATACATGCAACAAAAGCACAAAAATACCGTTCTTTAAAGTGTAATATCACCAAAAATAGGCATAAAAAAGGTACTTAAAATAGTATATTATTTTTGTGTATCATACAATCAAATGGATGAAAATGGTGAAAGGAGTGAAAAATACTCAAATTTGGAGCAAAAATGAAGGTGTGCAAAAGAACTGTGACACCTAAGCTCCCAGAACTGGTGCTTACGCGCCAGGAAAACTGAGAAGGTCGCGCCTAAGAGTCACATAATTTGAAGGGATGTTTTTAATGCACATTTTAAAATTCATGTAACACACACAATTAAAATGCAAACACATGCAAAATAAAGCCCAATTAGCTCTGATAATTGATCATGCTCATCCCAACAAACTCATGGGAGACGTAGGGTTGTAAAAATGTCATATTGTGTGAGGAAACATGATGCCCACCTCCATTTGCACAACGCTAAATGGGGAATCCCTTGTAAGGAGGATTCTCCACGGTCGAGAAGATAATGGTCAAAAGAGTGTCTTTGTCTTCTCGGTCAGTGCATTTTAATCGTTCATCCAGATGAAATCACCGAAGCAAATAGTAGGATTAATACAATGCCGACTTTCAGATTTAGGGCAGGAAAAAAAAAGATAGCTTTCACTCTTTAGATTCTTGAAGGGAACACAAAGTACATAATCCCATGGGGCTTCCTCTAAGCACACAAATCCTAACCTAGCTCCTCTAACTTCCAGACTTAGGGGCTCTAGAAATGAAAATAATGAGAGATTAACTGATTTTCCTTACGTGATGGTTGATCGAAAGTTTCTCTGGGCTTGTCGATGCTCTGACATTGCTTTCATAGGAAAAAGCTCTCCTCATTTTAGGAGAGAAGATAACTAGATCCCTTCCTCCACGTGATGAGGAAGCTCTCTTCGCAGGATATAATGTAGGGCTCGCTGGAGTTTCTCATTCTTCAAAGAAGTGAAGAAGATCTCCTCACCGGAGAGGGTGGCTGACTAGATCACGAGAGTTCTCCTTCTTTAAAGCTAGGAAGAAGCTCTCCCAGGCTGAACCTGCGGGGAGTCACCAGAGAGGAAGAAGAAGACCATAGAAATGAAGGAAAAAATGAAGAAGATGAAGGAAAATGGCTTCCCTTAGCATCTCCTTAAAGATGATGAAGAATCCCTAAAATATCTCCTTGCAAGCTCCTTCCCAAGCTATCCCTTGTGCATGCTCAACTCCTCAACATAAATGGTAGTTGTTGTAGGGAGTAGACCCTATGGTTCCAAGCTACTTTCAAAATTTGGAATGGGCCCAAATCACTTCCTATGCACTATTTGGGTGAAGAACTAGGCAATAAGGCATAAAACACATGTCATGTTCGTTTCGTCGGAAAAAATTGGGGGTAAGAGGACAAAATTTACGAGATGGGTTGAACCGACATGGTTATGTTGGGTTTGAGCATGGTCACACCACTATAGAAATCTCACAAATTGGTGGTCGGCATGGTCATGCCAGAGAGCCAGCGCAATTTTGTCAACTCTCTCTCTCTCTCTGGTCGGCATGGCCATGCCATCCTTGGGCATGGTCACGCCAGTCTAGGGACCTAGGTTCCTCTCGTGATTTGGGCGTGGCCACGCTCACACCCCAGCATAATTACGCTAAAGTATCTGTATGGTCGACGTAAAAAGCAATACTTTCAAGCCATTTGAGAGGCTTTGGCATGTCCACGACCAATTTAGGTGTGGTCATGCCATGAGTTGGGCGTGGCAACGCCTGAATTTGGTGTGATCACCACAGACCCCTTATAACTTGGGCATCTGAAAAGCTCGGCAAGGGGGTTTCAGGCCTCATGGGATCCTCGAAGGATAAAAAATGAGCGATTCGTGATTCTCATACGCCTATAGGTGTCGTATGTGCATCTAAAGAGCATTAGAAGATGCTTCATATGCATGTCACTGAGTAAGAACGGTTCCAATGTGAAATCCGTCTATCCAGACCTTGGCCTTAAGGCATGAACATGGTGTGGGTTAATTTTTTTGGTGATCTAAATCATGAGGATGTTTATATCAACAATGTACTGCCCCGTATCATAGAAACAAGTGTCAACACAAAAAGATATAGAAAGTGATGCCAGTTTTACAAAGATCAACTTGGAGCGCAGTTATGACAATGCAGACCTCAATTGTAATGCCTGAAGCATTTTTTTAAAGGTCCTAAGGGCTCCTTCGGTCACAATGGGCAATGTACAACCACCAATATAGTTCCATGTCACTCAAAAAGGGGGTCCTGCATTCGTTGCATCAAAAATGGATGCGAACAATGGTCAACATAGCTATTCTCTTGTATATTCATTGAACACATCATTGTTAATGTGGTTAGACCTATTCTAAGTTTGACCATTCCTCTTCACAGATTTAACTTAGGATCCATCTAAGTTGTATGCTCTTTGTAGCACCATCATGATGTAATTATGCTCATTGGCCTTGTAACTTTCACGTTGCTGATGTAGGTTAATCCTTTCGTTTAGTAATTATGAGTTAAGGTAACTCTCTCAAAGGTTCCTTTACTTAGTTTAACTCATCACACAGTAAAGATAAGATATTGTTCCTTTCTCAGGTTTGTCAATTTTTTTTTATTTTGATACCACTCACAAAAAGAACTGCAACTTCGCAAAGAAAATCTAGGATGGATTCTAGTATGGGGATTGTATACCCTAAAGTTAGGATTTTTATGTGTGTCTAGTGTAAACTAGAAGAAAACAGGTTGGCATGGTTCTTCGTTGTTTGAACAAGGCCCCAGATATTGCCCCCCCACAAAACAACCAAAGGTCATTATCGATCCTTACATTACTCTTATTGCCTTGTGTAGGTCAGGAGTAAGTCCCCTAGTAGCTTCCTTTCTTAAAAGTTCAAATTAAACTTTCAAGCAATATTTACTCAAATTCCCATTTTGAGTCTCAAATGAATCTTGTCGATATGAAACACAAAGCTCATAAATCTAGAAATTCAAATTATCAATAATTCAAATCAAAATTTTAATCTTCATATCACATCCTAAATCCAAAATCCAAATTCAAAGAATATCAACACTTTTATTTCTAGACTCAATTGGTCATCAACGTCAATCTCAATATGTGCGTCATACTTTGAATATTCTGTCACACATATTGAGGGTTCATTTCTTGACCTCACTTTTGGTTCTCCTTATTCGCTTTAAATATCCAAAAAAAACTTAAAAAAATCATATAAAATAGAAATAAAACATATTTAACTTTAATCAAGTTCTAAAATTGGACCAAAATGAAGCCAAATAAGGGAATATTCCAAAATTATCATTTTTATGCCCCATAATAATTATTCTCTACAGATTATCATAGTGCTTAGGACTTCATTTTATAAGCTACATTTGAGTAATTGTGAATGTATAAATAACATGCAATACGTTTTGATGACTATCGACCAACATTTTACATGAAATTTTGCATGGTGAGTCTTCGTGCATGAGAATTGTTCCCACATAATTTTTTTTCATCGAAGCGTTGTTTTACAAAGGTGATTTCACAAAATATGTCTCAATCATCAAAACCTTTCAATTAGGCCTCTCATAGTCAAAATTAGATTTCATTTTGGGGGTCATCTAACCTACGTTAAATTGGACAATAATTAAGATGATTTGGATGATAATTATAATTTTGCCCTTGAAATAAACTTAAATCAATTTCCAGCTCAAAATATAGCTAAAAAAAATCAAAATCAACTAATTTAAATTTTTTCTAAATTGTCATCAAAACTATAATTTTTTTTTCTCGTAAGAGGGGGCCTGTAACATAGATATCCATGACATAGAAACCACTTCAACCAAAATGATTGCACAATTGTATTCCTTAATTTTTTTTTCTCTTACAGGTGAGCTGGGGTCGTCATTTTGGCCAAAAATCATAGGGCGCAGTGACGCTGCCCTAATATGTTGGTCGCACTAGCGCCTGGAGACAACAAACGTGCGCCATTTCACCCGGCTACTAAAGGTGGCTTCTAGGCACCCCACCCCCTTCTCCTTGGATGCATCCATGCCTGTATGTGGTACTCTACCCAATTCCATAGCGCCACTCAAGGTGGTGCCTAGACGCTTTCCCCATTTTCTCTCATGCATTTCATACTGAGGCGCCACCTATAGTGGCGCCTAGGCGCCCTCCTAGAAACTACCTGGGCGCCCTCCTAGAAACCGCCTGGGCGCCTCCCAACCATCACATCACTTTTCCCATTCCAACTCTAATTTAGATCCCCCAACTTCTCCCGTTCTTCGATGTTCGGCTCTAGCCATTGAAAGGAGGCCTCACTTAGACAGAAGGTCGTGCATCTATCCTCTTAAAACAATAAAATAGTGGACAGCACAAAAGAGCTTGGAGGACGCAGAGTTTAGATTTGAAGAGCAGGATGTCATATGCACATCGTTTCTTTCCTACGATAGATAATTCGCGCCAACTTTCATGTTCGCAAATCCTTCCGGTATTATGTGACAAAGATAAAAATGAATAATGTCACTATAAATATTGACGTAAAATTGTTTCGTTTGTATATGCCGATGCAAATTTTGTCATTAATAATGATAGCTGCGTAAATCATACACAAAGCCGACACAAATATTTGTGTTGGATAAATTTCCATAAAGTTTCAAGTACAAAATTTTAATTTTTAACTTTATATCACTTTACTTACACTTACAAAATGATTCTTTGCTTCTTAAATAAAATCAAACTGTCATAAAAGTAATAAAAATTTAACTTTCAACTGTTCGATAAATAATTACATAAAAATTGTGTGATATGTCTGTATATGCCTCAGAATTAAACTATTTTAAAAATTGGAACATTGCATTTCCGTCAGTGCAACAACCTTTCGATTGATATCCAAAATCTAAAAAGCCAAACCCACCAGACGCTTGCTCGGGAACGCTCCAATTAGAGAGATCGACGGCCAAGGAAACTTACAAAAAAGAATAAAATGCAGAGCGATTCAACATATACAAGTTTTTAAGACGTGGCCCGCTCGATGCGCCGCTGCACCGATTCCTTAAACTCGCGAGCTCTGGCCGCGATTATAACCCGAGCTTTATCAATCTCATCTGCGCCCACGGGCCGCTTCCCCGTAACATACCTATACATCCAAGAAAGCACCAAGATCGCCGCAACGGCAAACACTCCCCAAGCCAAAAACCCGCTGACGATTAGCGCGACGGCGATTGTAGCTGGCACGAGCACCGGGCTGATGATCACAAGAAGTGGCGTAGCCACGGCGAGCGCTATCACCGTGCCGGTCAGGGTTAGACCTGAAAAGAGCAGCATCAATCCACCTAACGTTGCAACTGCGGCCGCTTTCATGATCTGGTAAGAAACAGGATACTGGACCTGTTGCTGTTGCTGTAGTTGGCCCCAGCGATGTCGTCCTCGACTGTTATCTGCCATGTGTGGATTGTTTATAGTTGTTTAGATCTGGATTGTGGGAGTGAAGTTATATGCCTGAGTGGACTGAGGCGCATGCAGCGGTCTTTCTGACGTGTGTCACAAGGAAGGAAAGGAGGGGAGGGATTAAACGACGCGTGGTGGGGTTTGAGGTTTGACGAGTGGTAATGCTTTGGAGGATTTATGTTTGGATTTTATAACTATATTATAAAAATGAATGGTTATTTTATCATTAATGCTTATATTTATTTTTAAGTAAATTTATCGATTTTTAAACTTATTCGATGTTAATTTTGTTCCGCATGTACACAATTTTTAGTCATATTTTTTTGCTTTTAAATTTATCTGAACTAAATTTAAGAGCATTTACATAAATACTGCACAATTCATTTGCATTTAAACATCTACCGCCAAGAAAATCATATTTGCATGCATATCACCATAATATTTAACCTCACGTCCAAAATAGCATCCTCATTATTTTTTTTGAAGTGAAATGCGTTTCTTATGAATAGATTTATAATTGTAAAAGTATTGTATTTGTAAATATCAAACCTTTGAGTGTTGGATATGTAATTAATATGTTCCACCCCTAATTTCTTTGAAAAAGGTATACACATAAATACACACGCGCATCTGTATTTATATATACGCATGCAAAAGTTTATTTCACTTCTACAAACTAAAATAATGGTATATCACTACTAAAAAGTGTGTTTTCAAACATTTTATAAACGCTATGGCAACGGTAAAGCCACCACCTATTTTCATTGAAGCAGTCCTAAAACCATCACGAAATAATTTTTTACTGTGATGACTTCAAAAGCAGTTTTCTGTTATTTGCATGCAACGGTTTTAACTCCTATTAATTATTAGCATTGCAAAGTCTTGGATCAACAGTTGTCTGAGAATGTTTTTGGCTTTTAACTTTTACAACAATTTTAACTATTATTTTCCTTGCAGCAGTTTTAACCGTGTCCAATTGTTGGTGTTGCAAAGGCTTATCAAAACATTTTCAAAACAGTTGGGGAGGGTTTTTAGCTGTCATGATTTTCGAAGCGGTTTTAATTGTAGTAGTCTTTGCAGCGATTTTGAAAGTTACTATTTTCAAATTTTTTTTGTTTTTATTAGTTTTTATTTATACACATATTGAATGTACAAAAAAATAACAAATATATATATGAAAGAATTTTCATACATAACACTCAATTCTAAGTATTTGTGTATAACATTGAAACTTCAATTTTTACATTTGTTCTTTATACTAAACTTATAAAAATTGAAATATGTGTTAGATATCAATACATAGAAATGGGTGGTATGCATGTAAATGCCTCAAATATGGAAGCCATTCAATAAAACAATATAGATTATTCATATGAAAAAGTACGAATATCTCAAATACATCAAAACATATATAAATGTATCAGTTCAGCCTCCAACAACTTAGAAAAAAAGTATGTAGTGAGCCCAAAATCATATGAACTAAGTAGTAGCATCTCTTAAACATGAAAATATTTAGCAGTCCAGGAGATAAGCTCAGCTATCTTACAATAAACAAACCCAAATACACTAAAGTGCAAAAAGCAGAAATGATGTTTGCGTGAGATTAAGATTCATTGCATCACTATCAATAGCTAACACACAATCAATTAATAATATTAAAATAATTAAAAATAAATAAGAAACTTCAATACTTAAAAAAGCAACATACAGAGAGTAATCCTTATTGTGGCTGATAATTCGACCACATAAATATATGAATTATCTCATTTCATATCATAAGGATCATATTTCATTTTCAATCTTTCAGCTCAAGTAGAAATAAACCTATTGTTGCTTTCACCTGTAGTTGTGATGTTGTATAAAAAAAAATGAGTTAGAGTGACTTCAAATCCCTGGGTTGGTAACCTTTCAGAGTGTTCAGGATAATGACAACATTAACGCCCACTCATTTGCTTCTATATTACCGTCTTTAAGTGCTAACTCTTTCATCTCTAACATCGTACAAGCTTGTGTCTACATTACAAAAATATCATTAATATCAAGATGATTTATTTGATAAATCACTATAAATAAATAAAACTAATATTATTACACATTTCTCCTTAGTACCTTTAGATGACCATGTCACATCCTTATATATCATATTAGATTCTCATAATTATAGATCATGAATAGCCTGTAAAAAATAATAAAAACATTTATTTTGTATACTTATTAATGATATTTTATAAGAAAAAAATGTCATACAGTTTCCATCTATTTCCTGACAAAGTTAATCTGACCCATTTTGTGAGGACATGCATATTTTTTTCAGTTTTAAAAATTTAGAACCTATAAATTTTTTACGAGGCTCAATAAAGATTTCGATGAATTTCATTCAAATCCTAGAGTTAATTCTACTTCCCAAAGTGAAGAAGTATTAGTAGAAGTTTAAACTGAAGCACAGAAGATATGAAATAATAAATAATGCTAAGACTTACCAAGAATATTATCCTTACTAAAGAATTTTCACTTTCCATCATATGGTTGGAGCAAAACATGGCACAATTCAAGAGATCAAAAAAGAAAAATATTTGGAATGATAATTGTAAAAAACTCATCACAATACCGCACTAAGAAATTCTATTGAAAACTTAAGAACAAATGAAAACACACACACACACTTATAAGACTAAAAGTAAGGGGCTAAAGCTTATAACTTTTAAAAATCTTGATAAAATTTTCTTAAGAAAAAAAAAACTGAATTTTTAAACAAATTAATCTTGATAAAATTATTATCTCCTAACTTTTATTAAGATCAAAATAATCGATAAAAAAATATATTTAAGCATAGCAAATTTTCGGCATTGCAATCAATGTTTTATGCTAATTTTGGTGATCAAATTGTCATCACCTAATTATTTATTCATTCATAGTAGTATATCAATCATATACCTTTGTTTATGGAGTGTAACGATTATAAGTTGGTTTACTTGATACAATTTTGAGAGAAAATTTAGTAGTGTACTCTTATTAGTTTTAATTTGAATACTAATTGCTTTATTTATACAAAAATCAATTTCAGCAAAAAAAGTGCTAAACATACAGTTTTTTACACGTCAGAAAAATTGTTCTAATTACTAGCGGTTTTGCGACAGTATTTTATATTGGTTATTTGCATCAACATAATTACAACATAAAACGTCACTTATAAACAGTATTTTGTTTTCCGACTGCTTTTATGTATAATTGAAGGAATAACCCGGCTGTTATAGGAAAATATTAACCGACAGCTATAGTTCGTCGGTTATCTTCAAATCGACCATTAGACGAGGTTTTAACCAACGCATTTTATTAATAAGCGAAGTAAATGACCGTCGGTTATAGTTTTAATAACCAAAGCAATTAAAGTCGTTGATAGGCTGTCGAAACTAATCATATATCTTGCCCTAACCTCTCTCGCGACCCTCGTCTTCTCCACCTGAAACACTCGCGTCTCCCCGAAGCCCTCCGCCTGAAGCCTCTCCCCGAAGCCCTCCGCCTGAAGCCTCTCCACTCTTCTTCTCCTCGAAACCATCGCTCTCATGCCTGAATCCCTCGCGATACAGTTGGAATAGGAGCTAGCTGGGAACGCGGCGACGGGATCGTGACTTATAGTGACCAGAAACTCTTATTTTTCTCCTCCTACCGCTTCCCTACAACCCGAAATGGTTCATTTTTATTTACATTTTCTTTTAAAGAATGGTTTTTAGTGTTTAGGATTTAGCAACTAAGAGGTTTGTTAAATATTTTTCTATTTCATTTGGATTACATTAAGGGTTGAGTTTAGTTCGAACATCGTTCATAGCTCAAAGATTGATTCAAATTTTGGCTTAGATCGAGATCGGATTGAAATAAACGAGTCGAGCTACAAGCCAAAATTTTGGCTCAAATTTTTTCAAGCCAGTTTTCAGCCGACCTCAGCTCAGCTCGAAATCGGATCGTTAAGAATATATGACTTTGAATTTTGCTCGAAGATCGTTAATCACTCAAAAGTTGATTTGAATTTTGTATCAAATCGAGATCAGATCGAAATAGGCGAGCGGAGGCATGAGCCAGAACTTTGGATTGAATTTTTTTCGAGCCAATTTTTAACCGACCCTAGCTCAGCTCAAAATCGGATCATTTCGGATCATTAACAGCCCTAATTACATCAAGGATCGACTTTAAACACATATATTTTTGCTTACAGGAGGATGCATCTTGGTGTATGCTTTTTGCCGGTGATATCCTTCTTATGGATAAAACTAATAAAAGGGCTTAGGAAAAACTTAAATTTTTTAGGCTGATATTTGAGTTTAAAGTCCTTTGTTTGGGTAGAACTAGAATTGTATACTTGAAATGTAATTATAGTAGTAGTAACTCTGGTGGCAAAGTTGTAACTACGGGTAATTAAATTATTTAAACGGTGCGAACGTTCTAGATTTCTCAGGTCTCTCGGTCAATGTGATGGTGATATAGATGAGGATGTGATTAATTAGTAGTTTTTAAGTTGTTTGGTTGAAAACTATATCATCTTAGCTCTGAGTCGGATCATTTAACATCTTAGTATGTTAGTTTTGTAGAAGATCATTAAACAGTTGAACATTGAATCATAATTGATTAAACTGTCTCCCTCCAATAGTGGATGTCACTGTAGCTACACCAGCAAGCTCACAAATATATTTATTTCATATTTTGTCTCCAAGTGAAAAGTCAATCGCAAACCACATACAGATCACTGGTCTTACACTTGTAGATAAAATGTGTACAAAATATACTTTTGAATGAGCTGGTGTAGTTATGATGACAAACAATATTTGAGATAAAATATTGATAAATATTCACTGATTGTCGATCTTCAACAGCCTAACAGCCTCAGCAAGCTATTGACGTTCTGATTTCGAAATTAACAATTTTCGGCTCTAAAGAAATTTGAGTAAAAATTAAAATAAACCAATTTTCAAGTGGTAATTGTTGTTTCATATTAAGAAAAAGTTAATTCAATGGTTTATTTAGACTTCATGACGTCTCTTTCTAATAATGTCTACAACTGTATCTACTCCAACCCTATTACGGGCATATTTATTTCGTATTTTGTTTTCAATTATAAAGTCAATCATAAAACTAAACATGTTCGTTGCCGCAAGCCCTTGCGTGATTGACTGAACACCTAGAAATATGTTCTTAAACGAAAATATTTCTTAAAATGTAAGAACTTTCACTACATCCTTCAGTGTGAAATCTAATTTTCATAATCAAAATAGAAATTCACTTTGAAATCTAATTTATCAGATCCAAGATGAAAATTCCCATCAAAATCTAAATTTCATTGTGCAATTCTCATTTTGACAATGTAAATTAGATTTCAAAGTGAATTATCATTTTTGAGCTAATAACTTAGATTTCGATATGTTTCATTCTAGATGTGGAAATTAGACTTCGCACTTGAGGATGCAGTGAAAACTCTTACATCTTATGAAATATCTCATTTTAAGAACATATTACCAGGTGTACAGTCAATCGCGTATGAGATTTGCAGAGACGAGTATGTTTAGTGTTATGGTTTACTTTCTATTTGAAAAATAAAATGCGAATAAAATAAATACGTGCAAGATTTAGTGTAGCTACGGTGACAGACAATATTAGATCTGAAAACTAGATCTACTACAAGTTAGATCGTTTGACATTTTAATCATGATAGTTCCATTGAAGATCATTATTGGTCGAACATTGATTCGTAATCCATTAGAATTACTCCCTATAATATTGTATGTCACTGTAGCTACACTAGCCTTCGCACAGATATATTTTTCTCATATTTTGTCTCCAAAAGGATTGTTGTCGCAACAGTGACAACGAAGATTAGTGGAAAATATGGATAAAAGTTCGTCAATAATCGGTCTTTGAAAGCCCTAACAGCCTCAGCAGTATGTTAACGTTCTGACTTTGAAACTATCTAAAACGTTCACTCCTTTTAAAATGCGATGATTAATATTCTCATCACCTTTTATTACCAAGCAGTCGGTATATCTACTAAAAAAATTAAATGCAATGTATTCAACTGAATGCATTTTATAATGTGTTTATTATTCTCATATTTGAAAATACACATAGACATTTGTACGTCGAGATCATGGAAGTACAACAGCCTTTATCCGAAAAGAAAATGGATCACCAAGGAGTTCTTGAACGATGTCGATGAATTTGTGGCAACTACTTCTTAATAGATATACCGCCTAGTTTTCTCGACTAGATGGAGCAGCTCCCCGTACACTTACCCCACAAGGCATTAATTAGAGGTCCAGTACAGTAATGCTAGATGTATCCGTTTAAGAAGTAATTATATTGGGACTAGATAGTTAGTCACTCATTTATGAAGAATATTAATAATTTGTACTAAGCAACATTTATTTTTTATGATTTTGGATTAACTTAAGGGAACTGTGAAGAATAAGGCCCGACCATAAGGATTGATATGTAAAGCATATTTACTGCAATACACAATGACATTCTGCTTCTACTATTTTACAAAAAAAATTCCATTAAATAGTCATTGGATTTGGTGTCAACATCGACCATTTCAGTTTTCTAGCAGTTAGATAAAGCATCGGGGAGGTGCACATCACATTAACATAATTATTAGGAAGATCGAGCAGCAACATTTTATGTTCTTCTTAATTGCGACGAAGTACAACCCTTTATTGAGTAAGACATTTTTCATTATAATTTTTAACTCATTTATCTAAAAAATTTCATGATTAATTGTTTCAACAATATTTCAATGTGTGAATAGCTTATTCGTGAATTCGTTAAATTTAGTTGAAAACAATGACACGAGCAAGTACCATTCATTGAATTTCGTATTTTAGTTTATTGCGTAGTCTTGTGTTTTCAATTTTAATAGTTGTACCTTGCACTTTATAGTTTTGTTTACCTGTTTATAGATTACTTATATGTTTTAAGTTTATTATGTATTGTTCTGTTTTTATTTTATTACATAGTAAGTGTTACGTACACTAATTAATAAAATTTATTCTCCTTGTTGCAGATGCCGACTGAAAGCAGGGGACAGCCTCCCTCCCTGCTCGATTGGAAGGGGGGGAAGGGGGGGAAGGGGGGTGTGGACCATAACTTTATCTGACATAGAAGAACGTTAAGAGAGACCGCCCGACTTATACACCCACTCACACCACCGCTCCCATACCCACCCCCCCCCT
>JXCR01143557.1:67286-99555 GCA_002079205.1 Phalaenopsis hybrid cultivar
CCCTTACCTCCACCCGACTGCAGTGCATCAAAGGACCACACTGCCTCTGTCGGACAGAAGTCGACAAGCAGTAGCTATCGCATCAAGCTTGTCGGCAACATATAAATTTTTTTTAAGATATTGTAGTAATATATTTATTTTTATATAAAACTAACAAATTTTTGTATTAAATTCTACTCCGACATAGACTATTCATGTCATTTGGGACATCATTCGGAGCAAGTACGACTCAACGTTTTTATCGTGGAAGAAGATCTCGATAGTCATTTGAGATCGGTAAGTATCGTTCACAAATAAGTTGTTTTTTTATTTAATCGAACATAATTCCTATAATATTTGCAGAAATAATTCTCCTGACGCCCTGAGCATGAGGCGCACATTCGGCGCAACTTCGAGCGCAAAGGCAACGATCGCATCCAAGAAATGTTCGGCAATATCCGGAAATCGCGACAGTGTCCTCTATGGCTCGGAGAGGATGTTTTTGCCACGCTGCTTAGGGCTTGGGTTTCTCCGAACTACTAGAAGAAGAGGGAGCGGCAAAACAGAACAGGCGGTCAGACTATGAGGCATGGGGCCCTCCAAGCACACTGGTGGGTCGCTCCCACAAACGGAATACAAGCAGAGTCTAGCAAGATTTCATTTATTCTATAAAGTTTTCTATAGTTCGAAGATGTATTCAAACTATTTCCTTTTATGGATAGACCGTGGAGATTGGACGAGAACCCTTCGCTGTCGATGTAGATAAGTGCACCCACAGAAGACGGTCCAACTAGTCATAGATCAACGACAGATCCCGTGCGATTAAGGTAATTGAAGAGTTAAATTAGTTTGAAGTTAATCATGTTAGCTCTAACTGAATGTAACTTCTTTTGTTTGCAGAAGATATTCCAGCAGCTGAAAAAAAGTCGATCGCATGTGTCAGGAGGTATTACGATACGCGAGCATGATCCTTACGACCTATGGAGGGAGGTTGCTGGAGGGAAGATGAAGGGTTGAGTCTAAGGGCTCAGGTCGTAGGGGGTGTATCTGGAGCTTCTACCTCTACCACACAAGATGAGATTTCCAGACATGTTACGACATTCTCTGCTGAGATGGAGACCCGCTTCTCTCAGATGAGGTCAGAGTTGGATGCCAACATGGAGGCCAAGCTGAAGGCTAACTTAGATTCCTTTCGGCAATGGATGAGGGAGCGTGGCAAGATAGTGGTAGCATTGGAGGAGGAAGTGATAGAGGACAATGAGGATGAGGTTGACGAGATAGAGGGGAATGATTAGGATGGGTCTTTCCCTTTTTTTATGTTTATATATATTTAAACAAATTTTTTTTTTGTGAACAGTGATCTACATATTTTAGAGTAAATGCATTTTATTTATTTCATTATTTGATTGGATAAATTAATATTTGACAGTTATGTTATTTCATGAAATATTAGAAATTGTATACTAAATATTGTGATAACAAATGTAGTAATGTAAATATAAAAGAAAAAATTTTCTCT
The DNA here is from genome assembly GCA_002079205.1 of Phalaenopsis hybrid cultivar. Lineage (NCBI taxonomy): Eukaryota > Viridiplantae > Streptophyta > Magnoliopsida > Asparagales > Orchidaceae > Phalaenopsis > Phalaenopsis hybrid cultivar. The sequence goes on from JXCR01143557.1 coordinate 68,785, forward strand.
TATGTTATATGTTTTTGATGGGTTACTATTGGTTTTACGACGCTTTCAAACTTATTCGTAGAAAAAACCGACGACTATCCTTTAGACATATCTACTGACACCTAACCCATACATAAACGATAGCACAAGGTGTGTCACACAAAAATGAAGGATGTGACACTTTTCCAACAGTTAATTCGTCAATTATAAAAAATAACGTGTAAACAACGCTTAACTGACGGTTTTTACCTGCATCAAAAAATTGACGGGGTGTGACACATTTCTTACTGTTAACCCGTCGGTTATAAAAGTAATGTATAATTGAAAAATTTTACCTACTTCAAAAAACTGATATGTGTGACACTTTTTTGACGTGTATGTCGTCGTTGATACCATTGGAAGAACCATCGGTTAAGCGAACCGACGATTACCGCAGACTCGATTTTTCTTGAAAAAAACTACGATATTAAATTATCGAATAACCGTCACTAAATTTATATCGTCGAAATATTGGTCAGTTTTGGAATTACCAAAAGTCATTTTACCTAGTACTTTAAACCCGTCGTTAATGTTAAAAACAATCATTTTTCTTAACATAACTGATGGATTGTGGTCGTAGGAAAAAACCTAAATTTCTGTAATGATTCCATACATTATCAAATACATGTGTACACATGTTTTAATGTTTGATTAAATAATTTGTTTTCATGTGTTGAGAATTAAAATAATTTTGTAATAAATTATAAAAGTACTATTATACAACCAATTTACACCTTAACGTTCATTTAGGCTTTTGGAGTTTCGAGTTTATGGGAACATATAAGATGTGAATTAATTTGATAACGCATCTTTATTCATGTTTCATATCATCAAAAACCTCAATTCCCACCACCAAACCCAAGCATAAATGATGTCCTTACTTAAAAGATTATCCATACATCACACTTAAGATGTACTTCACAATAGCTTATGTTAATATTAAATATTGATATTTTGGATCTAATATAATCAATATACATTAAAAATTGATATTATATGAAATCTATGTTAAAGTGAAATATTTTTTGCTCAAAAATTTCATGATCTTTGTCAGCTGTTCCTAAAAATCTAAAAGAGTCTCGAGGAATCATCTTTTAAGCTTGGGGGCACCTGTCAGGACTACCACTCCTTAGAACATACGTTTCGTACTTTTAATGCCAATTTTACTAACAAAAAAAGAGTAAACTTTGCTAGTAATGAAGCAAATAAATGCTCTGTTTGGCGTAGCTGCAGTTGCGCTGCCCCAAGAAGCTGCTGTTGGGAAGCTACTACGGGAAAACTGGCTGGTTGTTTGTTCCAGCTGTGTTAAATAGCTGTTGGACAGCTGTTTCTGGAAAAATGACTATTTTGCCCCTGTTTAGTTAAACTGTTTGGAACAGAACAATGACAGTTGAATATATGATACAACAGAAGCGGAAATTCACTTTACAAACTAAAAAATGTTAAAAATAGACTTCTACAATTTTTAGGCAAATTCCCCCTCCATATTTATTCAAAGCCACATAACTATAGCTTAAAACTAGCCCTAATCCCCCAATTTGAGAAGCTAATGCACACTTCACTAATAAGAACATCATCATTAGTATTTAGAATAAAGGCTAGATTTGCTTACAAATGCTATATTTTTCAACCCAACAGTCCATTATCAAAATTCCATTTATTTTCTTACTCCTCTTCATAGATTGAGACATGACAAGATAACCATGTCAACCACCAACATTAGTGGTTTCCTATTCATGTGGATTCCCCTCCTATCTTTTTTCACATGACGACGGTTCTTTACTTGTTCTGATAAAGCACGTGTTTCATACCCTACAAATTGAGCTTTCTTGTTGATTTAAGGTCTTCTCTATCATGCTGAAAAAGCTTGAGCTGATATCGGCATTTCAATGCCATCATATTTCTTTTGCTATATGTTATTGAGCTTTAATTGACCGCACATCACAAACTATGGTTTGATGGAGATTAATGTATGTTACACAACTTCAATACTCTTTTGATTTACACTTCTTAGCTGTCAAGTTACTATTTGTAGTTGGGTTGAGAATTGAACCAAGTAGTTACTATTTATTTATAAATTGCATAGGTCGTCGTGTTGGGAGAGACGCAGAAACAAATTTGATAAATCCGAAGAAAGAATTTGAATAGAAGCACACACAATAAGAAAACAGAAAGCTTCATTTGCCATGTCAGAAATGTGTAAATCATTTGGAGAATGAATTGCTGAAACTTAGAGGTAACTCGATCATCCCAACCTCTAAATTAAATTAAAATTAAATCTTATTTTCATTAGCTATATAAGTAATTAATTAACTACATTACAATGGCAGGTGTTTATAGAGCGAAAATGGACAGAGGAGAGCAGACTTGCACCATTGTTGGGATTGTAGAAGAAGAAAGTTGATCAAATATAAACACAAGAAGGCGAGCAAATGTGGAGAAATCATTCGTCAGAAGCAGAAGAGTGAAGCGAAGAAGATTAAAGAAGATAAGGGTGAGAAGAAACAAGAGTCGAAGAGCACAGATGTTATTAGCGTGCCTTACTTCATTCATTGCACGCATACTCCACAGTGGTTAAGTGATGAAGCCCCAAACTCTTGTACTGTAATGTAATTTCTGTTTTGGCTTTAGATTCTGAATTAGAGTTGTGATTGAAGATAAAAATTGCACTGTACATCCATTTTGCACCCGTTCAGACTTATGTACTCAAGATTGGACATAAAATCTGCATTGTCAATCCATTTTGCAGAGCTTACGCCCTTTTATGAAAATATTACAATGTTCCGTAGGCTTCCAAACCAATCCTCCAATTCATATGTTTTTTCCAATATAACACATAAACTTAACTTTATACCTTTATACCACCCAAATTTTTCATTTATACCACCCATATGGTTTTATTTTAGATATTTTAAAAAAAGATAAAAGTAAACAGCACATTAACTAAAATAAGGAAGAGCATATTGAACACAACTGTAATAATCCTAAGCATTTTTGATAAAGGATTTACTTGATGTCCCATGAATATATAGACTAACCTCAGAAGATTGAGAACTAAAGGATTCGCCCAACAAAGAGCGATGAAGTTAAAATCACTAAAAAATATGTAATTTGATTGGAATTCACGAAAATGCCATTTGCTAATTACATAAAAGAAAAAGGATTAGGAAGGTTTTATATTGGTACAAGAAAATGACTTCCCTTGAGATTTACATCACACTTGCACCACACTTAGAAGAATCAATATCCAACTAAACACAAATTTGAAATTCATTCATCACAGTCAGCTCTCTAACAGTTGCCTAAAATAATAATATATACAACACAATTCCCCTAAAGTCTGCAAATGCAAAAGTTCGTCCATTAAAATCCCAAAAAATGTGGATCACATCTAAACAATGAAATTTAGAATTGTCGATGATAAGTCTTGTTAGCACCAAACTAAAAGATTCGCCCAATAACATGAGAAAAAATGGCATAATATTTGCAATGCCATACACTCCGTAGGAACCACATGGCCTGGAGGAGCCGAACGCATAGCTCTGTCAAAAGTAGGCTTGCTATGTAGTACACACTATCTTATATAAAAAGCAACAGAAGAGAGTTATTTGTTTCAATCAATGCAATTTCATCCAATTCTGATCAATATTTTTGAAGTGCAGCAAACATGGGTGGTGCAAAAGCATTCATTGTTCAAGGATGCAAAGCAAAAGGAAATAATACACTACAGCATTCAACAACAAAGAACACCACAAAGAGCACCACAATCATGTGCCTACTATCGCATCTGTTATCCGTTCTCTCAACTCTGTCATCTCGTTTGCACCTTCCCCGTCTACAGTACATGTGGCGGAAGCATCATTCTCCTCTTCTGTGAAAGACTGACCTGCACGGTATTCAAAGGCTTCTGCAAGCACATGTTCTTAGTCCTCTTCCGCCAAATGGAAGTCGATATTGTTACGGGAATGATGTCTTATAATGTAATTATGGATAAACATTGTAGCAAACACAATCTGTAACTGCTTGGAGAAATTGTAGGGAGGCATATCACGGAGTATCACTCAATTCTTTTTCCACACACCAAAAGTCTTCTCAATGACACCACGTAACGATGAATGTCATTTATTAAACATTTAATTTATGCATCGTGCAACGTTGCTTGCACGTGCAAAGTCTAGTATGTGATATCTTGTATCAGGAAATGATTTTAGATACCGTCGTTGCAATGGGTAACCAGCATCGACCAAATAGTATTTCTCTAATAAATTGAACAATTAATATGGAGATTCAAGTGGGTTCGGCATTCAATGAGCTCAATCCCGAACGTACCTGCAGATGGATGTGAAAAGTTGGTATTGGGATCCCGCGTCACAGATTTGAAAACTCGACTGTCATGTGCGCTGCCCTCCCAACCAACCTTAATAAAAGTGAAACACATGTTGAAGTTAGAAATGGCCATGACATTTTGGGTGGGGCTATCATAACGGCCGATAAATGCAACTTTATCATTATTTGGGATACTTGCGTCAACATGTGTTCCATCAATCACGCCGATGCAGTCCTCGTTGAGTTTATGTTAGGTTCGACATATCAATACATATTCTAGACAAAATTAACTATATTGCATCTGAGAGAATACCTTGAAGAAGGTCATATATCGCACATCCTGTGATATCTCAGCGGGTGTCTGCTCGAACTTATAATCTAAGGGAATGATGACATGAGAGGACAGACTAACAAGTACACTCAATCCGATTAAAAAGTATCTGCTTATTGTTTTGGAGGAGTGTTGAAATCGCTCCATCGCACTTCGCATGGACTCATTTTGGGATAATATGAACAGAGTTATTGCGAGCACCTCATATGGAGTGGTCCTCGAAGATCCATGAAGTCCATGAGCTCCTACGAGTAATTCCAAAAGATCAATAAATACTGTCTTGCTCATTCGAAACATATTACAAAATCTTGTTGGGAGCCCCGCAAGCAACTCTCCAACCCATTTGTCCCCAATAAATGAAGATGTCATGCATGGTGACCGATCAATGTACGCGTTGTAGTACTCGTACATCAAACATACTGCCGTCAGAAACATCTCTCTCCGCTTTCTTTTGCGTGAATCCATGTGGGTCTCTATCTGTCTTTTCTATTTACATCCATGATGATCGGTATCCCTAGATGTAACCATGGCGATCAGAACATCAGAGTTTGAGACATAAAAAAAGAGACGTTTGCAAATAATTAGGAGGGTATAACGGAGTTCACAAGTATAACTGTAGAAAGAAAAAGAAAAAGGTAATGCAGTAGAAATGTTCTAGTGATGAAAAACATAAAACATCTCAAATGTTCGAGCGATCATAAAAACACCGAATATATGCAACTCTGCGGGCGACAAACATTTTTACAAATATATTTCTACAGACCGGGTCCTCTATCAATTCTGCTGCGAATAGATACAACTATTTATCTGCATAAATTTCGACAGTAGCGCTTAGGATTCCAAGTGCCTCATTGATAGTGTTTGAATGAGAAGACTGACATTCTGCCTTGAAACAAGAAATCGCCTCGGATAGCTCATTTCTAAGAGAAGAAGCACCAGATTTTCTTTTATCAACAGCCCTCGGAAGTTTGGAACGGGAAATAGTTTCATATTCGTTCTGATCCGGACTGGGGATGTCAATGAAATGAACTGAACCTCTAGGGGTTCCCAAATTCATGGCATTGTCAACGAACCATGTCTCGTTTGGGCTACATGCATAGTTCCCTGTTGCAACCACCCCCCAAAACATGCGGTTAAGTTTCTCGTATAATTCAGGCTTAATTCCGGAAAACGTAAATTTATTTGCAGCGGGCACCACCTACATAGAAATTGATAAACATTCAATTAATAATAAACTATATAGTTACAAAATATCAAAGCTTACAAACAATGTTCACCGCAAGCCTTTCAGCCCACCATTCATCAATGCATCAACAGTTCGTTTCACTGGATCCCAACCCAAACTCATAGATTCTCTTTTCAATTCTTTCCTAATTTTTCACTTCTTCTTCAGTTGGTCTCACTTGTTCTTCATTTGCAACATGTCGTACTCCCTGCCTGTACATTCCTTGAAATTTCTGATAATATTTTGCTACATTTCTTTATTGAAATAGGTCGTAGTCTTATTTCCCCGTTTAATTTCTTTAAGGCAAAGATCGCAAAATATTATTTTCGTTTCTTTTTCCCACAATGTTGGTGACAATCTCTTTAGGTTTATCATTCATATTATTGCTATATCAAAACAAAGCCATAAAACACAACAGTAAAATCAATTAAAAAATATAAAATTGTGATACGTAAATCAGCTAAAATAACTACTATGAGGTTTCATAAGAACAAAAAAATTCTATTATTTTGATTGTTATATTCCAATTACAAAAACATTCCATTATTTTGGCATAGTAAATTCACCCAAATGCTAGATGGGGATCATGTGTAGGTGAATTGTTGCAGAAAAGATGAGATGGTGATTTTTAATAGAGAATATATGTGGGCAAACAATGGATTAAATAACAAGAAGTTTGGACACTTCCCAAACTTTAAATGGCTGGTTCACTTGCAAATAAGAACCCCTTATGCATTTAAATGATGAAATGATTATCTCTTAACATTATTTTTGGCGGTTTTGAAATAAATCAATCACGATGATTTTTTTTTTTTTTTGGCAAGGTNGCCCGCGTTCATCCTATGTTAGCGGCAAGCGACCGCTACCGCTGCAAGAAATCCCGATAAAAAATCAAAACTTCACGGTTTGGGGTTGCGACGCTCGAAAAACACGGCCCCAAACGGAGCCTAAATGTAAATTGATAGATACGCAAAGAGGGAAAAAAAATAAAGTAAGCTTGAGGATTGCTTAAATGTTGTGGTATCAATGACTTCAAAAATTTGATGTCTTTTGGAGCTCAATAATGGAGCGAACATGTATTGTGATCATTATTCTATATTTAAGTCGGTCTACTAAAGGCATTCAAACATTTTCATTCTTTAAATTATAATTAAAAATGCCCTCTTTAAATGAGCGAGTCTTCTTGATTGCACTAATATTTAGAAGAGATTCAAAAACTATTTAATGTTAATGATTGTTGGAATTAAAAAGATACTTGAATATTATAAAGTTGATACTCGATATATCATGAACTTCAATAAGTGGTATTATTTCCTTATATATAAAAAGCGCATCAACGAAGTTAAGAAGCATCAAATAAAAGTTGCAAGAGAACATCCACGGCACAATAATTCCTAAAATATTTACATGAATCTTATTTCAAACTTATTGCCATGGTTGCCTCTTTAAGTTTTAAATTTCTCCCTTCATAGGTAACAAATCTTCTAATATTATCAAGGTGATGTAACATCATTTTATCAAGGGTCCACAAAAAGAGATTAATTCGTTTTAGATGTACAAGCAAGGGATATTATGCTCCCAATTATAGTTGTTATTAGATTGCAAGATTTTTTTAAAATACCAAGTCCATAAAGCAAGGTTTTGATCACCTTGGCTTCAAGCGGAATCCCAAATATAATTAGAAATGTAAAATAAAGCTAAGATAAGATAGTTTTTTAAGTGAAAAATTACCCAATTTTGGAGAAAAAATAAATGCAAAGTGCAAAGAAATACTCCGTTATTGTAATTATTCTTGATAATAATGATATAAGAAAGTCTACGAGATAGATAAAGGTAAGAAGAGCCATTTTCCTAAAAGGTCAAGGCTGTGTGAAATTAAGGAAGAAGATGAAGTAGTCCTAAAAGTTTAGGGCTGCCATTCGAAGTGCTAATGGTCTTCTTAGAGGCAAAGGCGAAATGACAAAAAGGCAATAAGCAAGGCAATTCGTGAAGACTATTGAGTCCACAAAAGAAAAACTAGATTTATTCTTTCATAGAGGTAGAGACAACACCACGTGAAGGAGACAATGTGAAAATTGCAAAAATAAAAAAAACAAAAAAAAGAATAAAAAATATGAAAAATTAAAGATGCACAATATCTTCTCTCAAAATTGAAAATGATACAACCCAAAAAGTAGATTTTAGGTCATGGAGTTCAATGGACATAATTGGATCAATTCTCCACGGGAGTTTAAGATGATAAGAATTGAAAGAAACAACAAGAAAGTGCTAAAATATCATAGCCTCACTAATCCCTTAGAGGAGGCGAAGAGCGTAGAAAATGATATTATGATAACAATGATGGGAGATTGGTGCATTCTATCTTTAGAAAGAATATGTTTTCGAAGGACCTAGGATCATTAGATTGATCAAGATAATTATGAAAATTCTTCTTCCTAATGCGGTGCAAACTTAAAGACCTAGTCAAAGATGACTACAGGTAGTTGGGTAGTCTGCCTAATAATATAGGAAAATTTACATTTGTAGTGCATTAGCTTACCTATGGTTTCGAGTAGCGGCGGAGTGAAAGGAGCGGAAAGAGGAGAAAGATGTATTTTCTCTGGTCCCGATCTATATGACGATCTCATCTTTGCCTTCCCAAGCTAGCGGCGATCCCGTCATTGACTTCCCACAACTAACTTCAAATGTGACGATATCGCGAGGAATTAGTCACCAATGTTATGGCTTTGGACAAAATCGGAAGAGAAATAATGGCGCAAATAAGCTTGCCTTCCTTTCGGGTAGGAGCGGAGTAGAAGGAACGGAAGGAGGAAAAAGATGTATTTTCGGTGGATCTCTGTCCTGCATCTCGTCATTGCCTTCCGACATTTAGCAGTGATCGATCCCGTCGTTGCCTTCACACAACTAGCTCTAAGCGCGACGATATCACGAGGGTTTGGTCCCCAAACGGGATGGAACTGGAAGAAGACTTGGGAGGTACCGATATATGCACAGGGCTATAGATTTTGTGCGTAAAGGATGGAGAACGGGAGGACATCGGATGCTATTTGGCAGAAGAGGAAAAAACAAAAGAGATTGATACATAATTTTTTGATATTTTTGACAATATTTTTAAAATTGTCATTAAATAAGTGCTGTCACAAAAAAATTTCTTATATAGTAAATATGGTTGATGTGGCATGCAATTTTTGGGTGGCTCAAATATAACATTAAAAATTTAGGTGTTAGATATGTAATATATAGGAGTTTTATGATTTTTTGTAAGTTCCTTATTTTTAGATTTGATTTAAATAAACTGTTTTGGCTACTATTTTAAATTTTAGTAAATCATACATATAATAGTGGAGAATAAGTTGACTCGCTAGACAACCTTTGGTGTGCTGTGAAAAATGGTGGCAATAAAGCGAAAAATCGGATACAGATAATACAGCGGAAACACACATATTTACGTGGTTCGGCAAATTGCCTACATCCACGGAGCTGCAGAGGATTTTATTTGCTTGAGGATTACACCCGTTGACGATTCGACGATTACAAGAAACTCTCCTCTCTCTCTCTCTCTCTTCCTCTCTCTCACTACCCGTGAGCAACAACACCCAAGAAAAAGATCGAGAAAGTTTTCAATGTCGAAGAGGAGATTACAAGGGGAGCAGTAGCGTGTCTATTTATTAATTCTATCATAATATTAGACTCGTTAAAGAATTAATCAGATAATTAACTAAACACATTAATTATTTCGTGTTCTCTTCTGTAGCAAATCATAGATAGCAAGATTTATGCAAGGAAAGTTGTAGAATATCTTGGAAAGTAATTAAGAGCAATTAATTTTGCAATTAATTTTGAATATCAAATCCAATTTGTTGTCAAACATGAGAAACTGTCAATTTGAATAATGTAAAGGTTTTTATATTCGCAACAAATCTCTCACTTGGAGATTGGTACTGCATCATCCACTGACTGTGTCGCCCTTTTCTTCAAACGCGATAGTCTCTACCTCTGCAACTCAAAGCTTCTTGTCTTCACATTAGAAGACCAACTGAAGTCGAGCACAACTTCAGTTTCTCAAGACTAACACCTTTAGTTGACATATCATCGTCAACATAGCTTTGTACCTCCAAGCTCTTTCCTGGGTTACTAATGTTTTTGCTTACAACTCCCATTGCATGAGCAATATCCTATCTCTGCTGAAAGCCCTTTTCAACATATCTAGCATTATACCTCTTACTTCCATCAAGCACAGTCTTCACCTGATACACACATTTGTTGTGCAATGCTTTCTTCCTTGGTTGAAGTTCTGCCAGCTCCCAAGTATGATTCCCTGGCAAGAAATACATCTTTTCCAGTTGCTTTCCCAATAACGGAAAATGAGGTTTATTTTCATAGAAGTAGTGCTCTACCTGCATCTTCCTGTAACCAAAATATGTATCATTAAACTTCTTGATTCTTGATGTTATCACTTCATCTCTGCCCATCGTTCTTCTTTAGATTTGATGCCACGACTCTAATACCATTTGTTGTGAAAAACAATGGCAATAAAGCAAAAAATCAGATCGAGAGAAATTTGTAAAACAGAAAACACAGTGGAAACACACATATTTACGTGGTTCAGCAAACCGCCTATCTCTACAGAGCTATAAAAGGATTTTATTAGCTTGAGGATTATACTCGTCGACGATTACAAGAAACTTTCCTCTCTCTCTCTCTTTCTCTCTTTCAATACCTATGAGCAACAACACCTAAGAAGAAGACCGGGAAAGCTATCAATGTCGAATAGAAGATTACAACGGAAGTTGTAGCATGTCTATTTATTAATTTCATCATGTTATTAGGTCCATTAAGGAATTAATCAAATAATTAATGAAACACATTCATTATTTCCTTTTCCTCTTCTGAAGCAAATCATAGATGGCGGGATTTATGCAAGGCTGTACAAAATCTAGGGAAGAAATTAAGAGCAACTAATTTTGCAATTAATTTTGAGTATTTTTTACCTCACTTTTGGTTGAGGTTTAGTTTTTTACTCTTTAGTAACATAGGGTCTAGCCATCTGACTTTCCTATTGACTATTCCTAGAGGATTAGAAAAGGAACCCTCACAATTAGACACTCTAAACCATTCTTTTTTTAACTTGAAGTTCCACAAATTAGTCATAACCTCTAGCACTTAGTATGTGGGGTCAATATGGGAGAGCTCAAGGTGAGTCCCCATAGGACTGCTTGGTTTTAAGGTTGACCCTTGGTGTTGATCTGGAGCTGGTTCATTCACTTGCACTGACTTTCACTTATAACCCTAAACCCAAACTTTTGTTGACTTTGATCCCTTGATCCTTTTGGGAGACTCATGTAGATGGTCCCCTAGACCCGCTAGTCCTAGGTTGGGGTTTAGCTAGGACCAGTACATAGTGACCCAAATAGGGATTCCATTGGTCCATGACTCACATAGATTGGTTGACACCTCAATTTTACCAAAATATCTAACTTGACCTTTTGCCCCCAAAATCTACCCAAATTACCTTAAACACACCCAAACCCTAAATTTGGCCAAAAATCCCAATTTCACCCAAAATACCCAAATTTGTTCTAAAATAATTTCAACCATTTCAAAATACTCAAATTGCCCAAAACCATCCAAAATTACCAAAATACCCTCAAATTTGGCCAAAATTACAAAATGTACCCTTGGTGGCCCAATCTTTCCCAAAACCTCCAAAATCATCTCAAATGTCTCCAAAACCAATTTGAACCCTACCATTGAACCTAATTTGACAAATTTGACCAATTTGACCTATTTTGACCAAAAGCCCCAAATTGCCCTTAAGGGCCCAATTTCCCCAAATTCACTCCAAATGTCCATCAATTTGACCCTAATCTCCCCTAATTTCAATTCCAAACTCAAATTTATCATGCCTATGATCATTTCAAACCTAATCCAAGCTTAATTGTCCCATGCTTTGAGCTCAATTTTGATCCAAACCAAAACCCCATTTTTAACCATATGATCCAATCTCACCCAATTGAACCCTATAGGCCACTCAATTGCCTCAATTTGCATCATAAAATCTTCAAAACACTTCCACAAATCAAATTGAACCCTCAATTGGCCTTGATAAAGCCTCAATTCCACTCAATTTCAACCCAAATTCAAAATCCTCAAATTTGCCCCAATTTGGCCATGTCTCCAAATGTCACCTAATTGAATGCCCAAACCCCAAAATTGACACCCAATTGATGTTGAGAACTCTTAATAATATTACCCTAGACTATTTTAAAACATAAATTTGGACTTAACCCAACTCTAGCCCAACCTAAGCTCAAGTCTAACCCAATACCCCTAATTTGACCACATGCCCAAAATCCCTCCAATTGAACCTCCAAATCAATTCAAAATCACCCTAAATTGACCACTTTTATAAACCCTTAATGACAATCATCTATGACAAATTGATAAATCAGTTGGGCTCAATGTCATGGCTAGCCTAACCCAAACCCAACTTCAAGCCAATTTGACCCAAATTGAACCCATGCACCAAGATTGACTTAGTCATGCCCAAATGACCAAATTAATGACATCACAACCACCAAATGGACCCTAGTGACCAGGCTAGACTCACCTAGCCCACTCTAGATAAGCCATGGACCAATGGTCCCTTGATTTAGGGGGTTTTAACCTTTTTTAGGCCTAAGCCAAAATATCTCCACCATCATGCCAAACCATTAAGGGTTAATGATAATTAACCCTCCCCCTGACTCACCTGACTCCTCTGGCCAACACCCCTGGCTCTGCCTGCCGACCTAGAGGTTGGAAAACCCTAAAATCGAGAGCCACCCCCTAAAATCAAAACCCAAAGCACCCATCCAAGCTACCAAGCTCTGATTGGCTCTTAGCACTTTGAAGCCCTCCACCTTAGCTCCACATTGCACCCAAATTGAAGCCCTGAGCGCCACCCTAGACCATTCTATTTAAACCCCTGCTCCATGGCAAAGAAAAAAGGCAATACAAATTTCATGGTGAAACTCTGTCAAATTGCCCTCAGAGCTCCTCCAAGACTCCCTAAGCTCATTGCAACCATCTTTTGGCCATTTCCCCAATCACTTGAGCTCAAATTTTTAGCTTAAAATCAGAACAAATTTTGACCATCCTCAAAACTCCCCCAAACTCCAAATTGAACTACTCTTGAGCTTCCCTAGAGCAAGAGAGGAAGATTCTCATTGAAATGCCCCTCTGTTGAGCTCTCCAATCCACTCCTGGACCAAGTCCGCACCCCATTTCGTTGAACTTCTACTTGGAGCTTACATTAGAGGAAATCAACACATCCAAGAGGTTTGTTGGACTCTAGTAAAGCTTCCACAAACATCTAATTTAGGCCTCCCCTCTGAGACGAAGGTATAGACCATTAACCCTAAATTTCAGCTCAGTTTGGCCCTTTATGAAGAAAAGTTTGATTTCATGGCATTATAACCGTATGGATGTGTTCTCCTTGAGTAGATGAAGGTGTGGGAACAAACACCATGTGATTTAGTTGAGTATCGAGTGAGATCTTAGGTCTAGAAGTTAAATAGCTCATGAGCTCTGACTATCGGGGACGATGACGGAGAACCGTCTAATCGAGCGTGTATTGAACGGATGGACAAGATCGAGTTGGATGGAGACTTCGTGTGTGAACAGAGGGACACGTGGTTGCTGAGTCAGATGCTGGCGCCGACCTAAGAGGTGACGCATGGAGTTTCAGAGAGGACGAGGATGACGCGGCACGTGATTGGGATGAATAGAAAATTAGGATTTTCTTGATTTAAATAAATAATAGATCTTTGAAAAAACATAACTTTGCATAGAAAAATCATAAACATAAAAAAATACCATCTTGCTCAGTGAACAAAGAAGAATAATGTGGGCAAAAAATAAAAATTACTTGCCAAGTGTATGATTTTTAATTAATTAAATATTCTCTAAGGTATTTTAATTAAATAAGATTTATGATAGAAGGCACCTCCTCTGATTTTTCCAAAGTCAGATATCACATCTGTGCTTCTTACCTTAATTTTCAAGCCTAAATGATTATTTTAGCTTTATTTAATCATAAAAATTAAAATGTTCCTCAAAAAATTATGGGATCAATTTTTTTAGGTTTCGTGTAGTCAGAAGACTTTAGCAAAAATAATGTGATAATTTGAATAATTTTTTATATTTCTGTTATTAATTAATAATTTTTACATTATATTAATTCATTTAAATTAAATATAAATCAAAATTTGGCAAATTTAATTCCACATTGTTTATAAAAATCACTTCAACTCACTATAAAAACTTCAAATTTATTTAAGTCGATTTGACCAATGAAATGGATTTTGTATGTAAAAATAGTATTTTTGCACAAAATAAATTATTTTAAATTAAATAAGCTTGGGAAAATTATGAAAAATAGTTTTCTTAGTTCCTTGTGATTAGGGACATTTAATAAAAATAAAATCTATTTTGTGAAAATATTTTATTTTTAAAGTATATTTTAAATTAAAAATAATTAAAAAGTCAAAATTTCTAAAAATACAAAAAATTGTTCAAAACGTGTGCAATTGTTCCCTGATCACTTGGGACACCTTAAAATATTTTCCTTGATTTTTCTAAATTAAAAATAAATTTCTAAAGGCCTAAAATGCATTTTTCTTATTTTCCATAAAAATAATTACAAAAAATTAAAAATAAATCACAAAAATATAAAGTTTGTTCCTCTGAGTTTCTTGGACTCATGAGGGATTAATAAAAATTTAAAAGTGGTTTTTGAAGATTAAAACATGTTTTTGTATTTAGATAATCATTAAAAATGACATTTAAATAATTATAATAATTATAATATTATTCAAAAAATCCTAAAATTTTGTCTAAGTGTTTTTCTAACCTAGAGAAGCCTCCAATAATTTTCTCATAAGTTAAAACTTCATTTTGATTAATTAAATAAATTAACATTGAAAAATCCTATTTTTGAGTTAAAATAATTATTTTAATTTAAATAAAATTTTGAAAAATGTGACTTTCCTCTCTGACATTTTAATGAATCCACGGATAGGATACTCACATACTTTCATGGCAATTTGTATTTTTCTTCAAGAATTATAAGATGAAGAGCCTCAAGGGCAAGATAGTAATTTTAGGCGTGCCTTAATCAAAATTTAGGATTAACCATTGGGGATGAGAAATTTTGATCCTTAATAAATATGTTGGATGATTGATACATGACGGGTTAAAGGTAGAAACTCACTTAACACCTTCACAATATCAACAAAATCATAATTTCCCTAACCATCATGACTTGGAATTCAATTAAGATCAAATGATGATGTGATTTTTCAATAAGAATATATTTCACTTGAACCAAAATTTTAATCACCACCTTTTTTCCCCATGATAATTGTTAAGGGCTTGGTAGTGAGCTAAGCTTAATATTTAAATCTATTGATTGGAGTTTAGAAGTGATGATATGATTAATGATTAGCATCTTTTAAGCACTTCAAGCCCATTTGTGATGAGCACCAAATCTTTAATTACTTAAGCTTAGCTTAGGGGCATTCATCTATAGAATCTTTAAAGTAAATTATCAAATTGATTAAGTATCCTATTCTTGGGATAATTGAATTGTTAAGTTTCACTGAGCAACAGAGTAGTCACACTCTAACCCCGAATGATTAATGGAACATTATGATAAGTTCAAAAATGAACTCGAAATAATTCAAGAGATCTTCGAAATAGTTCAGGGTCATACCCCGAGCACTTTGAAATCTTTTGGATATTTTGAAGGACAAGTTGAACTCGCCATATTTTTTTCTAGAATCATCCACTAAGAACTTCGGAGGCTCAATAGAATCATACTTTGAGGTTGGATAACTATACCTTCATCTACTCCTGCAATTTAAATTCTTTGCAAAATTATATACATGTCTTGCAAGTACTAACCTTTCAGGTGGAGGAACGAGAATAATCGACAGGCACGTCTTTTAAATTACTGCATTTACCTTTCTGTACTTCTTGCTTCAAACTTGCATGTTAAACAACGATGTCAACTTGCATGAAAATCTAAACTGCTAGGATAGCCACAAAACCAAAACAAAAATTTTCAAATCAAACAAGATAAAATTCACTGCCACAACATTAAAAATATAAAATAACTCAAAATTTAATCACAAATATCACGAAACAAAAAATTGTAACTAAATTAAGATGTCTCTATCGGATGATCATGAATCCCTCGAAGGAGATAACCTACGGTTGCTAACAATGTTTCTCACAGTATAAATGAAAGTATGGAACTCATTAGGTTGAGTTTAGTAAATTCATTTGGAATAAGTGAATCCTAAAGAATATAGTTGTGTCGGAACGAGGGAACCGTAAGATCCTAACTGGCGTCGCTCTAATCAACTTTAATATCCCCCATAATGTCAAAATAACTGTAACCTTAGGACATTTGATTTGACATCAAGACTTGACACATTAGAAAACTTAAACTTGCCACGATGAGGAGCTTGGAGCTAGCATTATGGGCAGCACGACCATCTTCAATAGCAGAACATGTCTACACC
The DNA here is from genome assembly GCA_002079205.1 of Phalaenopsis hybrid cultivar. Taxonomy (NCBI): domain Eukaryota; kingdom Viridiplantae; phylum Streptophyta; class Magnoliopsida; order Asparagales; family Orchidaceae; genus Phalaenopsis; species Phalaenopsis hybrid cultivar. Next base: position 85,253 of record JXCR01143557.1, read on the forward strand.
AGCTAAGCCATCCTTTCTTTAGAATTAAACAACTAAGCCATAGGACTTTGAGGTTGTCCGCCTAGTGCGACATAAATCCTCAACTTATCTTTAGCCTTAACTCGTCTTAGGATTTTGAGGTTGTCGTTCATCACGACCTAAATCCTCACATCTTCCAGGCTATTCGTGTGATCGTTTCACAGGAATGTAAGCCCTAAATTAACAAAACTGGCAGGATGAAACATTTAAAATAATTTTTCTCCAAAACTGAAGCCAAACCATAGGATAGCTTAGAAAGTCACCGAGATTCTCCTTCTGATCCATGACATCCTCCAGTCTCTCTTCCTTTTGATTCCAAAAATAAAATATTCCAAACTCGAGTCATTCCCCTTTCACACCTCTTTGTTTGATCTCATTGAAAAGTCCTATCATTTGAAATTCTTCAAGACAATATTCCCTGATTTTTATCGAGTGTTTTCTTAGGTAACTTCGATCATTTAAGATGTAATTAACTATAGAGGATTGCCCTTATAGGAAACTTTTTTGAACCCAGTTTAATATAAACCCTATTTAATTTTGCATATTAAATAGGGGAACCTGTTGACTTACAAATAAAAAATGGTTTTCACAGACCAAACGAATGTCATATGTTTCTTAGTTTATTTGATCGGGTCTCACCCTCAAGTCTTGTGTTTATTTTTTTGGGATAAATATGTAGCTTGAGGTGTAGTGCTCTTTCATTTAAACTATAAAAGATATGGGATCAGTTTGATTTCATATTTTTCTAAAACTATATATATATATATATATATATATTAAATGCTTTTCCTAACCGGGTGGCGAGATTTCAATTCCGGCGACCGAAAGCTTCCAACGGACAACTCCTCAACTTTTTAGTGTCGACAGCTTCTGGCGACTCCGCTGAGGATGTAGTTTCTCTCTTCATTTGAATCAGAGAATATTATCTTCATACATCGATAATGTGTTCATATCCTTCAGGAACCAGATTACCCTTCTTCCGTTGGCATGCCTCACCCACTTCTTTCTTGGGGAAGTACAGTCAACTCTTTCAGACTTCAAGACCGTCTGTTCAACTACCTTTGAACAGATAGGTTCAGGAGTTCATTAGGATTTTTTAATCTTTGTGTGGGGTCAGACCCCTACTAGGTGTGTTGGTGGACTAGTTTCGCCTGGGCATTGTGCGTTGTGAAGTCGGTCCCACACTGGGTCCTGAGCTTCACCTTTTCCTTTCAAGTTTGGTTTGTTATTTTGCAAATTAAATCGAATTGTGTTATGTTGTGCTTGTTCCTTAAATTTCTTATATTAATTAAATATTTCCACTTGCAAACTATTTTTACTAAAGTTTAAAATCTTCACAAATTAAAAAACTTACCCAGTCTACAGATTGACCTCTGTTGATTTTAGTGCTCGCACTAGAATTGCGGTGTATTGACCAAATAATTAACCCCAGGGCTTTCTTTTTGAAGCTGCTGCAATGACATTCCCAATGCTCACTTTCTCGCGCAATCTACTAACGAGCTGTGATGCCCGTAACGTTGCCCCCACCATCAAGTTTAGAGATGGGTTTGAAGATCTTGAGGTCATCCTTAAGAAAACTCCCTTCGTTATAATGAAAGTTGCTGCCTTGGATGCTCAAGAGCCATCTGTTGAGTTTGACCTGAACTGTCTTCAGGATTTCCCTTCTTACAAGAAGGTAAAGACTACTGCCACCATGGCACCTGCTAAGCCTGTTGTTCCCATTTATGCTAAGGGAAAAGAAGTTATGATCGTCGATGATCCGACTAAAGGATTGGTTATCCCGTCGTCAGTATTTGAAATTAGGTTGAGTTTGAGGACTGCACCGTTAACCCGAACTCAAGAAGGAACCACAACCGAAAGATTCGGAAGGCTACTAAAGCCCAGATCTCTGAAGAAATGTCTATTGGTGAAATTCCTCATCAGGAGGAACCAAGGCTACTAGAGACCTATCCGCTTTTGTGAGGGAGTAGGTTCCATCCCTTAATGGACACTGATGGGTACGAGAGTACCCAGAAGATTGTCGCTACCTTACCATCACCTCATGAACATGGTGGGGAGAGGAACAAGCTCACTCCTATCACCCGAGTCAGTGTAGTGTTCTAGAGACTAGCTGTAAAAAAAGGTTGTTCCGTCAGTGAATTACTTAAAAGAGTGGGATGTGCAGTAGCCCCTTACATGAAGAAAGAGATTCTAAGGGACGTCAGATCTACCAGACGATCTAAGAAACCAACTGAAACTTTATCTGCTCGCATTCCAGTCAGATTCTGTTTGGGAAGTTGAGTTGATACTAACATTACCACCATTGATTCTTCTACTGTTGCTGCTTCAAGATCCGCAGGTCGTCGACCAGTTAAGTCACGTTTGTGTCAAAAAATTCTGCCAATCACCCGTGATGAAGTTCTGAAGGAAAAGATAAGGAGGTTACCTCGTATTGTATATGGTCAGCACCATGGGTAGCACTCCTCTCTTCGACATACCGATGTTGAGACACCCCTTCTCAAGACATCTTCGCCAAAGAAAAAGGTGTGGGTACATAAGGTTGTTGTACCAATACAGTTTAGTGAGCCCGTAGAGCAAGATCATGGAATGAAGCAAGGGTCTGAAATATCTGACATTGTTGTAGTTATTGCTAGCGAGATGGATGAGTGATCCTGACTGTTTATATGTAATAGTATAACAATATATCTGATTATATATTTCACTTATATTTCCTTATTTTGCAACAAAACCAAAAACTTGATTCTTAAGAAAAATAAGAATTTAACTTTTTAATTTATATATATTGGGATACTACGCAAGTATAAATATCGTTATCAAGTAATATAGGACTTTTCTGATTAAGACCTGAATATGGAACCCATAGGGAAATGATGCAATATGCACTTTTGAAAACTTTCTATTTTTAAAAAGACAATTATTTAAACTATAGATGTTTTTGTAGTAATGAAAGTTTAAATATTTTTGGTATTTTTGATATTTTGATAAAACAGTAACAACTTAAAAGATAACTTGAGTTTTTGTAGAAAAAAAGCACTAAATATAAAAATATATTTTTCCCTATCATGAATCAGTAATAAGTATAGGAATTTTGTTGTGGAAGTACGCAAATTGTATTATGCTAAATAGGAGCACTAATATTCTTTACCCTTACTAGAGATGACATAAAAAACATTGACTAATTTAAAGTTAGAATAGTTCTGAAGACCGGCTAGGCAAGGAAGATACCACCTCTCACTCTAGAGTTCCCTCGATTCCCTCTACCTTGGGGCTAACATCTCATATCAAAACCTAAAACAATAAACCAAGTTTGGGGGCTTTAACCTGTCACTTTAAATTCCTCTAACTCTACACTCTTCAATGAATATTTCCCTATTTATTTGCACTCAATCATAAGAACTACATTCTCATTCATACAACTCATTCGATTCTTTCTAATTGTTGACTGAGACAATACCAGTCCGGTTCTTACATGTTCTCACAATAAATTTTAATTCTTTCCAATTGTTGACTGAGACAATACTCCCGGTTCTTACATGTCCTCACAACAAATTTTAACATCTGGATTGGCCAAATCAAGAAGTAAGCCAGTTCTTACATGTTCTCACAACAAATGTTAACATCTGGATTGGCCAAATCAAGAAGTAAATGAAGAGATTCTTACATGTTCTCACAAAAATTTTAGCATTTGGATTGGCCAAATCAAGAAGTAAATGAAGTGCATGGATTTAAATCATCACAACAGTTTTAACATCTGGATTGGCCAAATCAAGAAGTAAATGAATTTTTCATGTTCTCACAACAAATTTTAACATCTGGATTGGCCAAATCAAGAAGTAAATGAAGTGCATTGATTTAAATCATCACAACTTCTTCGAACATTAAAGATCAATACTCTCCACAACTTCCATCCAAAACTAAAATCAATATAACTTCTTCCAACATTAAAGATTAATACTTTCACAACTTCCATCCAACACTTAATTACTTATCATTTTAAGAAGAAAGATAAAGAAAACTACTCAGAATCCATGGAGAAAACAAAACCACACTTTAGTTTAAAAGTAGAAATCATTGTCAAACTAACAATAAGTCTCAATTAAAATCAAAAGTAGTCTAAGATAAAAGATAAAACTTATCTCAAATTCTCCACCAAACTCTTGAAGTTTTTTTGAATCTCCTCTCTTTTACAACACTCCCAATATAAAACTAAAACAAAATGATAAAGAAATTATTTGGTGTGGTGCCTGAAAATCTCTCTAAACTAACTCCCCAATTTCTTTAAGAACTTTTAAGACTTTCTCTTTTCAAGCACACACACACACAAAGTTTCAATCTTCCTTCTTTTATAATTTTCCAATAGGTGCTTTGGTATCTCTTCAAAATATGTCTTGATTCGATGTATTTCCCCAAGAGATGCCTCCTTTCACAAGTATTTTCATCCTTCGTGGTTGTAACCACCTATTTATGCCAAAAGGTACCTTAAAAAACTCTTCAAAATTTGCAAAACTGAATTTACTCATCAAATAACTGCCTCTGGCGCTTAAGCACGACCTTCTCTATTTAACCGGCGCTTAAGCGCCGGATCTGGCGCTTAGGCGCCAAAACACTTTAGCACAATTTTCACATATTAGCTCCAAATTTGATCCTTTTTTACTCTTTTAAGCATTTTTCACCTTTTTACTTGTACTTGAAAGAAAAACACAAAAATACCTTCCATTAAAGTGTAATATCTCAAAATAAGTATCAAAATGTGTCTAAAAAGACTATATATTATAGGTGTATCAATGAGCAAGTAGAAGATGTTCATCATAGTCCTCCGGATCTTAAAGCAATACAAGAATCAGTGATTGAAGAAAAGGTTGAGAAGCTCAGGATTGAGATTTCTGTGTTAAGCCGAGAACATGGAGTTTCCATTGATGACGAGGATGATAAAGATTTTGACTTTAATGATTACCTCTAGGAAGACTTCATGAAAATTCATGTCATCAAAACTAGATATGTTGCATCTGCTCGTGACTCTCAACCTCTCGTCGAAGAGAATGCCGTAGATGATCTGCGTAGGGCTGTTTTCCTAAGCGATGAGCAAATCAGCCAAATGGAGAAAAGAATGGAAGAGATGGAAACTAACATGGCCGCTGTGACTACAGCTCATGGACAGTCTCAACCTTAATAATTAGCCTCACTAGAAGTTAATCAGCCATAGATCATACATATTTCTGATGAAATGAGAGAAGTTGCCTCTGCAAACAGAGATGATCAACAGAAGAAGGATTCTCCATCAAGTGTCATACCAGAAAAGGAATTAAAACAAATGGTCAAACATGTTCAGGAGGCCTTAACCCAGTCTAAGGTTGGCTCATTGATTTTAAAAGGTAGACCCTACCCAGAGGAATTCGATGTCATACCCTACCCTAAGATTTTTGTGTCACCAAACTTTAAGATATTTGACGGGACCAAAAATCCCAGGCAACATATAGCACATTTTCGAGCTAGTTGTGGAAACACATGAGGAAACAAAGCTTTACTCTTCCGACAGTTTATCAGTAGCCTTTCAGGGATAGCTTTTGATTAGTATGTTGAACTACCCAACGGACCAGTCAAGACATTGTCAAATTAGAACAGTTATTCGTGAAGAGATTTGCTGGAGCGCAACATCATGTGTCTTTTGGAGATCTCATAATGGAGAAGCAAAAGCCCAACGAGACTCTAGTATATTACATCTTGAGGTGTAGAAATCTTAGCCACAGCTACAGGAACATAATGCAATTGAGATCTTACTCAAGAGCATCCATGGGCCAGTAGCTTTCATTCTCAAGGGACTCACAGCAAAGCCAACAATCTACAAGAGGAAATTAAACATATGGATTCCCAGGAGAAATCGGTAAAGACCAGAGCAGCCCGAATATTCGAGAAGATGTCCGAGACAATAACAACAATCGATAAGGGAAAACAGCCAATGAAGATACATGCAAAAAAATGCTCGTCAGGATTCTCAGTTGTCATCACAGCATGCTCAACAACAGACATAATAGTATGGCAAGTCTAGCCAGCAACCACATCAGGGAGGAACATACCGAGCAGAAAATAGAAGAGGATCGTCCATGTCTGAATGAAGGGAAACACTATATTCTTTCAAAGTCAAAGCGGTACTCAAGATGTTTAGAAGTTTAATGAATAAGTCCTCGTTCAGGTTACCAAATCCAAGGAAACCTGAATAGGTCGATAAAATGGATCAACCTAATTATTGCCCGTAACACAGGATGCTTGGACACACTATAGAGGATTGTTTCATCTTTAAGGATTGGCTCAAGAAGAACCTTAAGGAAGGGAATATAACAATCCTGAAAGAATATTTAAAAGAACATAAAAAAGGTTCTGTGAATATGATTTCAGCCGAGTCAATCGCTCCGATAGATCCATATTCAGAAGAAGATGGATGGAGTACAGTTTCGAGTAAATCATCCAAGAAGATACTGGATCAGATTCAGACTGCTTCAACAGCCGTCTAGAGTCTACAACCTGCTTAGATCAAGATAAAAATTTTGCTGGAGAAATCACTACAACAAGATAAAGAAAAGAACAATGTTGTGAAGACTGATAACAAGGGGGTAGCATAGGGGCTGCCTCTGTTATATTGGTTGTCTTGGATTTGAGTAAGAAAATCCTCGAACCTCTGACCATGTATGATTATCTTTTTGCCCCAACGGGGTATTATGAATATAATGATTATGATTTCGACTACGTTTTAACTTTTTTTGGTGATGACGTAACTAATTTTGCTCAATCTAATCTCGATCCCGATTCCCAAACCGATCCTCAAGTTGTACTTAAGTCCGATGAACCCATTAACAAGGTTGAAGAAGACATCAACGATACCGGTTATGATAGCGTCGGGAGTGAGGAACCAATCCTCGAGCGCCATAGTGCACCACTTGCTATCAACTTGGATCTTTCCAATGAAGAAGAAGCACAGAAAATTTTGCCTACAACATCTCAAGAAGAAGAAATTACAAAAGTAAACTTAAGGAGCGAAAATGTATTACCCCTGAGAACAGCTCCGACAGATAAAAGAAAGAAAATAGTAGCTCAAGAAGAATCGCCTCTATTTCCGCCAGTGGAAGAAACACATAGCCAAGTAAAGAATAAAGGATTGTATAAAGTGGATTATAACGTGTTAGCTTATCTTAGGAAGTTGTCGGCCAAACAAAGCATCTATGAAGCTCTAATCCTATCAAAGGAGACGAGGGAATCTCTGGTTACAACTTTGCTTGATCCAGCGATTTGCTTAGCTCAATCGGCCAGCACATCCTCAGATGAAGTTTGCTCATTAAAAGAACAACTTGAGTTAACCTTCACAGATGAAGACTTGCTGCTTGGTATTGCTGACCATAACCGACTGCTCTATATCTTCGTTAACATTAGCAGATTCGTATTATCCAAAGTTTTAGTAGATCATGGAGCATCACTTAACTTGATGAGTCTACAGATGTTGGCCTATTTGGACATTGAGGCTCAGGAGCCTACGACTAATAAAATGATGCTAAGAAGATTCAAACAGAAGGGAGAAAGAGCCCTTAGATCGATTACATTACTTATGAAAGTTGGAGAATTAGTAATAACCACCAACTTCCATATCATCGACGCCGAGACCTCTTTTAATGCTCTACTTAGTCGACCGTGGATTCACAAACACAACATGGTTTTGTTGTCTCTACACCAATGCATTAAGTATTACAAGGAAGGGCAAGAGCATTACATCAAGGAAGATTTGCAACCGTTTTCAAGTCATGAAGTTGACATTCATGAAGACGCTGCCTACTACGCGCCTCTAAAGAAAACTATCTTCTCTCATGAAATTATGACAAATAAAGTAGAAAATTCAGAAGAATCATAATGGCAAGGCCATTCAAATACACTTTAGCAATCATTCACCACTCTTTTGCAACAAGTTAGTGGGGGTTCTTTAAGTTTGCGCACTCGAGGTCGAGGCCGGGGACGTGGACGAGGAAGAACTAATACAATTGCTGGATGGACTAAGCCGACCATCAATATTGATGATGAAGAAAGCTCCGAGGGAGAAATAATGATAAAAAACAAAAGAAATCATAGTACGAGATATCATTGGAGGATGTGTAAAAAAGTGAATATGAGATGATGTATGATCGGATCAACCACTATGTGAATTCCATGACCCTTACTCTGATTCTCCCTAAAAAATTTGAGAGTTTAGAGGTCAAGGAAGTCTGTAGCGCTGGTTCAAAACCGATCAAATTTTACCATGCTTCTACGTCTACTAATCTTAAAAAACATGTAAATTTAGAAGAGGATTCTAAGGAATTAATGGAATTACCTTTTGGTTACTTTTCTCCTAGTGTACAAAAGTTAATTCAACAGGCATATTTGCCAAAACAAATGCCAAAAAATAAATTACTACTGTTTGAAAAATTTTGGAATGTTAAAAGTCGAACTCCTAATTTGAAAGAGGGTCTCGAATTTGGTACAGTAGGACCAGTCGATGATTCAGAATTTTGCATGATTGTTACTAGTGAATCGAAAAAGAATTGCCTTGATGTGAAGGATGACTACCGATCAGTTGATAGAAGACGTTCCGCCAGAATTTGAGGAAGAAATTAAATCAAATGTTGATGAATTGAAATAAATTAACCTCAGGACTGAAGAGCAGCCCTCACCTACATTTATAAGTTCTCTACTCAGCAATGAAGAATCTTTAGAACTAATCAAGTTACTATCAGAATTCAAAGATTGTTTTGCATGGAGTTATGATGAAATGCCAGGACTATCAGAAGAAGTCGTAGTTCATAAACTCTGGGTGGACAAAGATATAACCCCAGTGAAACAAACTCCCAGAAAAATGTGCCTCGAAATAGAGCAGCAAGTCATTGTCGAGGTGAAGAAGTTAATAGACGCTAACTTTGTAAGAGAAGATTAATACCCCACATGATTAGCCAACGTTGTGCTAGTTAAGATGAAAAATGGATAGATCCATGTATGTGTCAATTTCATGGATCTAAATAAGGCATTTACAAAAGATGAATTTCTATTATCGATACTAGAAATGATGGTGGATATCACTTCGACACATGGGATTTTCTCCTTCATGGATGGACCATCAGGATATAACCAAATCAAGATGGCTCTAGGGGATGCAGCACTTACAACATTTAGAACGATGATTGGATCTTTTGTTACACAGTAATGTCGTTTGGGTTAAAGAACGCCAGAGCAACATACCAACGAGCTATCACAAAGATTTTTGATGACCTAATTCACGACCAAGTGGAATGCTACGTGGATGATTTGTTCATAAAGAGTAAATATAAAATAGACCATTTATATGATTTGAGGATCATTTTCGAACGATTATGACAAAATAATCTCAAGATGAATCCCTTAAAGTGCGTCTTTGGGGTCACCTCTGAGAAATTTATAGGATTCGTTGTTCGTCATCGAGGAATCGAGATCAGCCCGGATAAGATTAAAGCTATCTTGGAAATGCCTTCTCCCAAAACTTTGAAATAACTACGTTCCTTCCAGAAAAAGTTGTCATATCTGAGACGCTTTATTTTTAATCTCTCAGGTAGGTGTCAGTCCTTCTCAGCATTAATTAAAAATGACGCCAAATTTGTTTAGGAAGAGAAATGTCAGTTGGCTTTCGAAGACATTAAGTAATACTTAATGACACCTCCTGTTTCAACAGCCCCTATCCCGGGAAAACCATTGATACTTTATACTGTGGCCTTAGATGACTCTCTTGAAGAGCCCTGCTAGCTCAGGTCAATGATGAGGGTTAGGAAAATGCGCTCTATTACTTGAGTCGCTATCTAATACTGACAGAGGTAAAGTATCCACCCATTGAGAAGCATTGTCTATCTTTAATTTTTGTCGCCCAAAAGCTTAGACATTACATGCTTTCTCATAAGATTACTCTTATTTCAAAAGTTAATCCATTGCAATATTTGATGACCCGACCAACACTTTGCAGATGTCTAGCAAGGTGGTCAATGATTTTATTGCAGTTCGATATAACTTTTGTTCCCCTCCAAGCTATCAAGGGACAAATTTTAGCAAATTTTCTCGCAACACACCCACTTCCAGTTGGGTCCCCACTCAACGATGAATTGCTAGATGAACAAATATTACAAATGGAATTCTCCAGTGCGTAATCCTAGGAGATGTACTTTGACGGAGCTTCGTCAGCCAGAAAAGATAAAGGATCGGGGACAGTTTAATCGGGCAAAGCAGGGATTGGTATAATTTTCATCACGCCAAATAAGGCCATCCTGAGATTCTCCTATCACCTGACAGAGCCATGCACCAACAATGAAGCAAAATATGAAGCATTAATCACCAGATTGGAGTTGGCAGTCTCGATGAATATAATGGATATTACAATCTACGGTGACTCTCAACTTGTCATCCAACAAGTCGCTGGACAATACAAGATATTGAAGCAAAGACTAGCAGAATACCATCGGTATGCAATGAAGCTGCTTGAACAGGTCCCTAGTGTGACTCTCTACCGGATTCCTGTGGGAGATAATGCCCATGTCGACACTCTAGTAAAACTTGCTAAGGAACTGGCATGTCCTCTAGAGGGTTCCATTGACATTACAGTACAAGGATGACGAGTTTTGTCTCGAATTGACCTCGAGAATCTACACAAGCTCAAAAAAGAAGAAGGAATGATGATTGTAGTTGCTAACATTAATGAAGATTGGTGTAAGTTATTAATAGAATATTTGCAGACTTGAAAGCTGCTGGAAGACAAGTCTGAGGCATATCACATAACAAGAAGGACTATGTCATACGCTCTAGTGGGTGATGTCCTTTACAGATGATCATTCAATCAGATGTGGCTGCGATGTCTGAGCAAAGCAGAAGCACAAAATACTGTCAAAGAAGTACATGTCGGATTGTGTGGTGCTCACCAATCAGGACTGAAGATGAAAATGAAGATCAAAATACTCGAATATTATTAGCTAGCAATGATGTTTGATTGCATGGATATAGCCAAAAAGTGTCACCAGTGCAAAGTGCATTGGGTGGTTTTGCACCAACCTCCGAATGTGATACATTCAATTGTTGCCTCATGGTCATTCGAATGTTGGGAAACAGACATAATAGGACCAATAGACCCTCCATCCTCTAAGGGACATAGATTCATTCTTGCTGCTATGGATTACTTCTCTAAGTGAGCAGAGGCAGTTTCGTTACGAGAGGTTACAACATAGCACGTCCTTCAATTCTTTAAAATTCAGATCTTCTTCCATTTTGGTGTACCACACAGAGTAATTTCTGACAATGAGACGGCCTTCAAAAGCACCAAAATCAACAACTTCGTTAAAAGGCACGGGATAGACTGGAGATACTCTACAATCTACTATCTCAGGGCAAATGGTCTGACCAAGGCCTTCAACAAAACATTGGTACAGATTTTGAAGAAGACACTTGACGAAAATAAAAGAGATTGGCATAACAGACTGTTAGAAGCTTTGTGGGCCTATCGGATAACGTTCAAAACTCCGACTCAATGTTTCCCTACACGCTCGTGTACGGGTTTGAGGCCGTACTGCCATTAAAAGTTCAGACACCATCTCTCAGAGTCGCCGTCACCAATCAACTTACAACAGAAGAAAGTGCAAAGCTCAGACTTGAAGAATTAGAGAGTCTCGAGGGAAAGCGACTAGAAACACAATAGAATTTAGAACTTTATCAAGCAAAGATGGTACAAGCTAATGACAAATTGGTCTGCCCGAGGACTTTCAAAGTTGGTGACTTTGTTCTTGTTCTCAAGAGGCCTATTCTTGCACGTCGCAAGATAGGTGGTAAATTTGAACCAACTTAGGGGGGACCATTTATCGTAGAAAGAGTCTATTCAAGAAAAGCCTACCAAATTGTGGATTTTCAAGGCGAAAGGCCTATGCTGCTGATCAATGGATGATATTTAAAAACATATTAAGCCACGTGACATTATTTAAAATGAGATTTTGAGATCTGGATTGTTCTTGGTTTACTTATTTGGCCAAGCGTTTGTGACTGGGTCCAAAATTTTGTAATAAGATTAATCTTAATGAAATGAAAATTTTGAAGTTGCTCAATTCATTTTTTTTCCTTGTGTTTTTCTTAATTTTAACTTCTCATTAAAATTAAATAAGATAATAATAAAAAAAATTTGCACCTTCACAAATTAAAATTTTATCTAATAATTATTTTGTTCTATTCTTGTTCCAGCTAAATTTTATCGCACTGATGTTTTTTCTTGTCATCTTTAGAAAAAATGTCAGGACAAGCTGATTTTTGCCTTCAAGGATGGCTTGAATCTCACACTCAATGAGGAAAGGGCACATCAGGGTGACATCATAGATTTTGACCTGGACTTTGGTCAAGTCAATATTAATTATGAGAGTCCCCTGATAGACATAATTAGCCGACGAGAAAAGGAAGGGTTACCATCACTTTTGAGAATTGGTGCAAAAGAAGACTCCTTTCCGAGGAGGAAGAAAACAGTAACACAAAAGAATCCAATGGAAGAAACTAGCCATTTACCATCCATGATAACCACACCAATTGAAAACCTAGTCAGCTCTGACAATGAGAGACTGCCAGATCCACCTTTAAGGAGAACTCAGTGCCGAAATGCCAATCGTCGCAGACACAGACCTTTTCTACGCAAATAAAGAAGACACCTAAAAGAGGCAAAAAATTTACTTATCCCGATTCCTGAGGGGAAAATCTACGACCCTTGCATGAGGGAGACATCCGTTAGTCTGCCTGCTATGGAGGATGAGTCTGAATTCCCTATGGAGAAAGTATAATCTGAAGTACCAGATGAATTTTATAGGGGTTGCCCATTGTGCAACGTCAAAGTTCCTATTCATTCATCAATAGGAGGGACCTTCGTGGAGTGCCCGACATGCAATGTTCTACACTTAGACCACTACAATTCAGTTGAAAAATTTGTAGTTGCCGACACGAGTCTTACATTCCATTATCTATGGAGACAAGTCAGACGTGGTATACTACAGATGTGGAGATGATAGATGCACCTCAACAATCTCAAAGGATCATAATTGGAAAGGGTAAATAAATTTAATTGGAGAGAATTCAAATTTTACGAAGAAATCTGAGGAAATATAGTCAACATTTTGGAAGGCCTGGAGCTATACACAAGAGTAGTGATGAAAGGAGAATTTTTGACTGCATATTTGATCTAAGAGATAGATCTCGGGTTGGCCTGCTGATGGAAAGAACTTATTTTGAACCACAAAAGTGGATGAGAGGAAAAGGTCGAATAACCATCCAATGCGGTTGCTCCTATAATTTCATAAAAGATAGACAAGGGACCCCCCCCCCCCCCCCCCCNGAAATGATGAGGTGGATCCTATGCCTTCTGATATAAAGAGGACGATTAAGATGATGGTTAAATGGAGCATACTGCTAGTTGATTGTATTCCAAACAGTTGTATCATCAATATATACGGTGAAGGAGATTACATCCCCTGGCACATAGATCATCATGATTTTGTGAGGCCTTTCTGCACGGTCTCCTTCATGAGAAAAACAATATAGTATTTGGAAAAGAAATTGATGTTATCAGCCTCGAGGAGTTCAGGGGATCCGTTGAGATTCTAATACCGATAGGTTCAGTACTGATTCTCAACGGAAATGGAGCCAATCTCGCCAAGCATTGCATCCCAGGGGTACAACCCCATAGAGTGTCTGTGAATTTTAGAAGGATGGACAACAACAATATGTAATACATATTCTGACCAGTTTTGGAGCTGGAGGAGCTACGCCCGTACGAGCTATGAGAGGGTTGCACCTTTAAGTACTCATAAAGGGAATTTTTTTTCTGGAGTGTGGCTTAGTAGGCCAGCTTTATCAGGGGCTCGTCCCACAGAGGACAGACAAACAGTTATTTTTGTCGCCTTTTATACTACGTCAGAGTAGCTTATATGATATATATTCAGCATGTGATGTTCTAGATGTATTCAACACGAGATGTTTCAGATGTAGTTTTGATGCTTTCAGCATGTATTCAGTCCGTAACACCTATTTTGAGCAGATCAATGAAATTTGTTTCTTGAATTGTCCTTTGTGTGATGAATCAAGAGCCACCGGACCATACGTTGGTTCTGAACTACAATGAACAAAGAACAAAAACATAAAACTTAATGATAATGAAATTTGAATAAAATATTCTTTTTGAAAAATAAATCAATCAATGAAAATTAATTTTTTTCAAATATATATATATATATATA
>JXCR01143557.1:109430-124023 GCA_002079205.1 Phalaenopsis hybrid cultivar
ATATATATATATATATATATATATATATGCTCATTTTTAATGATATTACACTTAAATGAAAGGTATTTTGTTTGTTTTTTATTACAGGTACTAGAGATAGAGTTTTGGGAAAAAAAAAGAGAGGAAACGGAGCAAAATGGGGTCAAATGGAGCAAAGGAGCATAAAGTGAAATGGTGCCTAGGTGCCAGCCTCTGGCTCCTACGCGCCAGACCATGTACATGAAAACCAAGAGCCAAGTGTCATGGCGCCAGGATTTGACGCTTAGGTGCAGATAGTTATATTGGGCTTCTAGAAGGTTAGCGTGGCGCATTTAACCACAGTTGAGTGCCTAGGCGCCAAAATCATTTTTGATTATTATGTATTCAATTTTGACAAATTTTGAAGGGGCATTTGAAGTTACTCTTGGGGATTTAGAGAGTCATCATAAAAGAAGTCAAGAGATGCCAAAAATGTGGTCGTGGTGTGTTGTGGTGATGTTTTTTGGAGAGAGCTTTTAGAGAGGTGTGTGTGTGTGTGTGTGTGTCTTTGAGTGAAATTATAAGGGGAGTTGAGACTTCCTCAAAAGAACTTCGTAGGATTTTATTGGAGAGAAGTTTAGGATAAGTACTTTATATTTTTGTTTGAGTTCTGTTTTAATGTGTTAACTTGAATTTTAATATAAATCATGTTTTGTTGTGTTAACCCCATGAACTCTGAGTAGTTTTTTTTATCTTTCTTCTTGCCATAAGAAATAATTACGTGTAAGATTAAAATTATTTAAGATTTCTTTTATTCCATACTTATGATGATTCATTACTTTGTACTTAATTTACTTATTCAATCTGACCAATTTGTATGTTAAAACTTTTTGTGAATCCATAATGACCCAGGAGGGCAATGCATTTCTCAACTAGTAAGAATCACATTAATCTAGCGGGTGATAAGGTAGTCCATAGGTTAGTGCAAATAGATACGGAGATAAATTTTTGATGGGTGTAAATTGATGATTTTAGGGTGATAGGCTAGAACCTTAACCAACTTGATCTAGAGTTTGGAAGTTAAGACTGGGTTAGTCCAAAAATTATGGGCACAGTGGGTAATATAGAGTGACAGACAAGAACCTACCCAACATCACCATGAATTTAGGAACTTAAATCTAGGTTAGCTAATTTTCTTTATGCACTCGAAAGAGGGTAAAGAATAAGTATGCTCCTATATTTGTCACAAAATTACATTTAAACCTTTTAACATTTGATTCCTACACTGATTTTGATCTCATTACAAGGGGAAAGACTTTCATATAATTTGAACTCTTCTAAGGAAGGTTAGTTAAGAAACACTTGCATTTTCTTTACGTTTTGAAACTGAATTAGTAGGAATTAGTTACTTCTTTTTACACATAAACTTGCAATCTTATTTCTTAGATATATGTCTGGAGTTTAAGTAAAGTTTTACTAAGTCCATAAAAATAGTTTTCACCTTTTTTGTGGGATCAATGTTGGGGTTTTGAAAGAAAATCCTATATTACTTGAATGATATGTGCACTTTTTTTTTCAATCCTAGTGAAACTTTGAAATAAATAATTAGAAAATTTAATACCTATGTCACTAGGAGTAGTCAATATAAAAATATAAAATTATTTTATCAGCACGAAAAGGGGGTTAAGTTTTTGACACCTTTGCCAAGGACTGAAATTAAAGAAGATATATGATACGCCTAAAATATATAGTGTTTTTAGACACATTTTTATACCTATTTTTGAGATATTACACTTTAATGGAAATATTTGGGTATTTTTCTTTCAGATACAAGTAGAAAGGTGAAAAATGTTAAAAGAAGTGAAAAAGGTCAAATTTAGAGCAAAAATGTA
The DNA here is from genome assembly GCA_002079205.1 of Phalaenopsis hybrid cultivar. NCBI lineage: Eukaryota > Viridiplantae > Streptophyta > Magnoliopsida > Asparagales > Orchidaceae > Phalaenopsis > Phalaenopsis hybrid cultivar. The sequence goes on from JXCR01143557.1 coordinate 111,281, forward strand.
AAAATGGTGATCCGGCGCTTATGCGCCAGTGAAATAGATAAGGTCGTGCCTAAGCACCAGAGGCTCCACGCTTAAGAGCCAGTGACAGTTACTTGATGGGTTAATTCATTTTTAAGAATTTTGAAGAGACATTTGAGGCACCTATTGGCTAAAATGGGTGGTTATAACCACCAAGGATGAAAATAAAATTAAAGAACTTGTGAAAATAGGCGTCCTTGATAAATACATCGAATCATGACACATTTTGAAGAGATACTAAGACACCTCTTGGAAAATTGTAAAAGAAGGAAGTTGAGACTTTTTGAAGGGGGGAGTTCTAAAAAACCTTAAGAAGTTCTGAAAGGTTCTTGAAGAAGTTCGTGGAGAAGCTCTTGAGGAAAATTTCAGGCACCACAAATTTATTTTCCTTTTGTTTATAGTTTTAATTTGAAAGTTAAGAGTGTTGTAAGAGAGAAGAGATTCAAATGAACTTCAAGAATTTGGTGGAGGATTTGAGATAAGTTTTTATCTTTGTTTTAAACTATTTTTGGTTTTAATTAGACTTCTTATTCGTTTGATAATGATTTCTACTTTTTAACTAAAGTGTGGTTTTGTTTTCTCCATGGATTCTGAGTAGTTTTCTTTATCTTTCTCCTTAGAAGTAATTAAGTTTTGGATGGAAGTTGTGGAGAGTATTGATCTTTAATGTTGGAAGTTGTGATGACTTTTAAACTAAAGTGTGGTTTTTTTTCTCCATGGATTCTGAGTAGTTTTCTTTATCTTTCTTCTTAAAATGATAAGTAATTCGTTTTCTCCATGGATTCTAAGTAGTTTTCTTTATCTTTCTTCTTAAAATGATAAGTAATTAAATTTTCTCCATGGATTATGAGTAGTTTTCTTTATCTTTCTTCTTAAAATGATAAGTAATTATTTGATGGAAGTTGTGGAGAGTATTGATCTTTAATGTTGGAAAAAGTTGTGAAAATTTAAATATGGATGGAAGTTGTGGAGAGTATTGATCTTTAATGTTGGAAGAAGTTTTGATGATTTAAATCCATGAACCGAAAGTTGTGGAAAGTATTGATCTTCAATGATGGAAGAAGTTGTGATGATTTAAATCTATGAATTCTGAGTAGTTTTCTTTATCTTTCTTCTTAAAATGATAAGTAATTAAGAGACTTGTAAAGAATATTGATCTTTAATGTTGGACAAAGTTGTGATGATTTAAATCCATGCACTCCATTTTCTCCATAGATTATGAGTAGTTTTCTTTATCTTTCTTCTTAAAATGATAAGTAATTAAGTTTTGGATGGAATAACGGAGAGTATTGATCTTTAATGTTGGAAGAAGTTGTGATGATTTAAATCCATGCACTTCATTGAGTAGTTTTCCTTATCTTTCTCCTTAAAATGATAAGTAATTAAAGTGTTGGATGGAAGTTAGAGAGTATTAAACTTTAATGTTGGAAGAAGTTGTGATGATTTAATTCCATGCACTTCATTTACTTCATGATCTGACCCATCTAGATGTAAAATTTGTTGTGAGAATATATAAGAACCAGGACGATATTGTTTTAGTCAACAATTGAAAGAATCATGTGAGATTGTATGACTGAGAATGTAGTTCATATGATTGAGTGCAAATAAATAGGACGTAATCTTTGAAGGGTGTAGAGTTAGGGGACTTTAGAGTGACAGGCTAAATCCCCCAAATTGGTTTATTATTTTAGGTTTTGATACAAGATGTTAGCCCCTAGGTGGAGGGAACCAAGAGAACTCTAGAATGAGAGCTATTATCTTCCCTGCCTAACTGGTCTTCAAATTTATTCAAAATTTAAATTAGCCAATGTTCTTTATAGCATCTCTAGTATGAGTAAAGATTAATATTGCTCCTATTTGGTAGAGGACAATTTGAATACTTCCACAATCGAATTCCTATACTTATTACTGATTCATGATAAGGAGAAATATATTTCGTATTCAATGCTTTTTTTTACATAAACTTAAGTTATCTTTAGTAAGTTTTTATTTCAAACGTTAAAAACACCAAAAAAGAGTTCAAATTTCATTCCTGTGATAAAAAACTATAGTTTAAATATTTGTCTTTTTTAAAATAGAAAGTTTGTTACTTTAATTATCGCATACTGTGAACAATCCATGTAGGTGTTCGATATTCGGGGCTATATCAAAAAGTCATATATTACTTGATAATGATACGTATACTTGTATAATATCCCAATATATATTAAGTTAAAAAGTTAAATTCTTATTTTCTCTAGGATAAAGGTTTTGATAATGTTACAAAGTAAGGAAAGATAAGTGAAAAATATAATTAAATACATTGTTATATTGTTATATATAAACAGTCGGGATCAAGTTTTTGGCATCGTTATCGAGGATTAATAGAAAGCACAAATTTCTATTTTAGAAAGTTTTATTTAAACTTTAAGAGTTATTGTAGGAATATCTTATTATAGTATTTTATTTAAAAAGTATTTTTGTGTGTTTTATTTATTTTATTTTATTGTTAGTGTATGCATAGTTCAGGTTCTGAAGGACTAGTGCCCTACAATTCTGAATTAGAAAGAGCTGTTAAGAAAATCAGAAAAAGAAAAAAAGTTAAAAATTTTGAAAAATAAAAAAAATTACTGAAATGGCAGATCAAAATAATCGAAATGCTGAAATTCATCAAAAATTTAGACCATTAAAAGATTATGCCAACCCTATGGTAGATGAACTTCATTATAGTATTCAAAAACCTACTGTGGTGGCTAATTTGTTGGAGCTTAAACCTGCTATTATCCAAATTGTATCCAATAATTAGTTTGGGGGATCACCAACTGAAGATCCAAATTTACATATTGTCAATTTTTTAGAATTGTGCGCTACATTTAAATACGATGGTGTATCAGATGATGCCATAAGACTTAGATTATTTCTTTCATCACTGAGGGATAAAGGTAAGATGTGGTTGCTTTCATTAGCATCTTGATCTATCAGAACTTGGGGTGATTTAGTACAAATATTCCTTGTTAAATATTTTCCACCATCAAAAACTGTGAAGCTTAGAAATGATATTACATCGTTTAATTAGTTTGAAGGGAAATCTATTTATGAAGCATGAGAATGATTTAAAGATCTCTTAAGAAATTTTCCACACCATGCTATACTAGATTGATTAATAATTCAAACTTTTTATAATGGATTAGCTGAGTCTCTTAGATCTATTATTGTTGTCGCTGCTGGTGGTTTATTGATGTCAAAACCATATCATGACGCATATGCTTTAATTGAAGAAACGACTTCCAATAATTTTCAATGGCCTTCTAAGAGGGTAAATCTTAAAAAAATAGACAATATTCATGAATTTGATGCATTTAATATGTTAGCAAATTAATTTGTTGCAATTTCAAGGAAGTTAGACCAATTTCAAATGAATTTTTCTCAATCAATTTCTATGATTGAAGAGAATTCATTAAGCTAAATGGTATATTCTCAAGCATCATTAAAAACTTTGAATGCCATAAATAACAAGCTAAATAACCCATATTCAAATTATTACAACCCATGTTGGAAGAACCATCCTAATTTTAACTGGAATAATACTTCAAGTGGTAGTAACCAGCAATGGGGGAACAACCAAGTAAACCCATTGGGAAACTAAAACAACCAAGGGAGTAATAATAATAAATCTACATATCCTCCAGGTTTCAATAGTAATCCACAATTTAAGGAGAAGAAGTTATCTATAGAAGAAGTGGTGTTACAAATGGGAAATCAGTTACAAAGTCAAGGAGCTACAATTAGAAATATTGAGAATCAACTTGGACTATCGCAAATTCATTAAGTAATAGATCCTAAGGAACACTTCCTAGTAATGCTGAAACAAATCCAAAAGACTAGAATAAAGAGCAAGTAAAAGCCATTCAACTTAGAAGCAGAAGAGAGTTGGAATGCAGGACTCAAAAAGAAATTAAAGTAGAGAGAGAAGAAATTGAAGAACCAAAAGAGGATGCTCCGAAAGATTCAGAAAGATCAATTTCTCCATTGAAAATTAACTTGGAAAAAGCACCACCTCCATTTCGTCGGAGGCTTTGTCAACAGAAGTTGGATAAGCAATTTTCAGAATTTATGGAAATTTTTAAGAAGCTTACAATTCATATCCCATTTGCTGAAGCCTTAGAACAAATGCTAAGCTATGTAAAGTTTATGAAGGATATTCTCAGTAAGAAAATGATGTTTGAAGATAATGAGACTGTTGCATTTAAAGATCCTGGTAGATTTTTTATTCCATGTGCAATATGAGACAAATGTTATGGAAAAACTTTATGGGATTTAGGTGCAAGCATTAACCATATGCCATTATCAATATTTAAAAGATTAGGATTAGGATAAATAACCCCTACTACTGTAACTCTGTAGTTAGCAGATCGTTCAATAACGTATCTTAAAGGAGTTATAGAAGATGTCCTAGTGAAAGTGTATCAATTTATCTTTCATGTTGATTTCATTGTGCTGGATATGGAGGAAGATAAAGAGATACCTATCATTTTGGGGAGACGATTCCTAGCCACAGGAAGAGCAATGATAGATGTGCAAAAAGGGGAATTAACAATGTGCGTCAATGATTAGGAAGAGCAATGATAGATGTGCAAAAAGGGGAATTAACAATGCACGTCAATGATCAAACTGTTTAATGATAGATGTGCAAAAGGGGGAATTAATAATGCACATCATTGATCAAATAATTACTTTTAATATTTCAAGATCAATGAAATATCCCGCAAAAGGTAGAGATGACGAATGTTATATAATGGATGTTATAAGATATCTGAGTGAATGCCATTTCAAAACTAATTATGAAGAAAAATCTGAAATCAAAGATTTGAAACACGAGCAAGAAGAGGAATTAGATCAATGTGAAGATCTTTATAAGGAAGATTCAAACTATGTTCGAGAAAGATTCAAAGTTTTGGACACCATAGAAAAAGATAAATCATTTTTTCCATCAATAGAAAAAACTCCTGAACATGAGTTGATGTTACTTCCTGAACATTTGAAGTATGCCTTTTTAGGTGATTCCTCTACTTTACCAATTATAATTTCCTCAAAATTAATGATGGAAGAAGAATAAAGTTGATGAAAATTTTGAAAAATTTTAAGAAAGCCTTTAGATGGACAATAGCTGATGTTAAAGGAATCATTCCTTCAATTTGTATGCATAGAATTCCTATGGAAGAGAACTGCAAACCCAGGGCTGCTCCTCAATGGAGACTGAATCCTATTATGAGAGAAGTTGTTAAGCAAAAAATTTTAAAGTGGTTGGATGCTGGAATTATCTACCCTATTTTAGATAGTGCATGAGTTAGTTAAATTCATTGTGTTCTTAAGAAAGGAGTAGCTGTGACTGTAAATGAACATAATGAATTAATACCTATTAGACAAGTCACAGGGTGATGAATATGCATTGATTATAGAAAATTAAATCTTGTAGCAAGGAAAGATCATTTCCCACCACCCTTTCTAGATCAAATGTTGGATACACTAGCTGAAATAAATACTTTTAATTTTTGGATGAATATAGAGGTTATCACCAAATACAAATAACTCCTTAGGATCAAGAGAAAACAATGTTTACCAGTCCTTATGGTACATTTACTTTTAGAAGAATGTCATTTGGTTTATGTAATGCCCCTGCTACATTTCAAAGATGTATGATGATAATTTTTTTGTGATTTAATTGAAAAAAGTATTGCAGTCTTTATGGATGATTTTTCAGTGTTTGAAACTTCATTTGACTAATGCATAGAACATTTATCTAAAGTTCTCAAATGCTGCGAAGAAACAAACTTAGTCTTTAATTGGGAAAAATGCCAATTTATGGTGGCAGGAGAAATTGTATTAGGACATCAAATATCAGAAAATTGTATGGAAGTAGATCCTGCTAAAATTCAAGTGATAGCTAATTTACTTTATCCAACAAATGTAAGGGAAATTAGGAGATTTTTAGGACATGCTGGATTCTACAGGCGATATATTAAAAACTTTTCAAAAATTGCTAAGCCTTTATGTCATTTACTGGAGAAAGATGCAATTTTCAATTTTGATGAAGAGTGCCTAAAAGCTTTTAAGTTATTAAAGGAAAAATTAGTCACCACCAATAATAGTTTCACCAGATTGGAGAAAATCTTTTGAATTGATGTGTGATGCCAGTGATTATGCTATTGGAGCTGTTTTAAAACAAAAATATGATAAAATTTTCAAAGTAATTTACTATGCTAGTAAAACTCTGAATGAAGCCCAAATTAATTTTACAACAACTGAAAAAGAGTTATTAGCAATAGTATATGCCTTTGATAAATTTTAATTATACAACAAATGAAAAAGAGTTATTAGCAATAGTATATGCTTTTGATAAATTTAGATCATTTTAATTGGAACTCATTGCGTAGTGCATATAGATCATTCTGATATTAAGTACTTAATGAAAAGAAGAATGCTAAACCTAGACTTATAAGATGAGTTCCTCTTTTGCAAGAATTTGACTTTGAAATAGTAGATAGAAAGGAGACTGAAAATCAAATTGTTGATCATTTGTCCATGCTTGAATTAGAAAAATCACTCTGTTTTGAAAAAGAAATTATTGAACATTTTCTAAATGAAAAACTATTCAGTATTAATGAGTGATGTGTTCCGTGATATGCCGATATTGTGAGGTTTCTTATTAGTGATATTATACCCTATAGAATGACATACCAAATGAAGAGAAAATTTATATCTGAAGCTAAGACTTATTTTTAGGATGACCCATTTTTATATAGACAAGGGAAGAATCTAATTATTCGAAGATGTGTGACTTTAGAAGAAACTTATAAAATTATCCAAAAAGGTCATAATTATGATTTTGGTGGACATTTTAGTGTTGATAAAATAACAAACAAAATTTTACAATCTGGATTTTATTGGCCCACTATCTTTAGAGATGTTAATGCTTATATTAAAACTTATGATAGATGTCAACATGTAAGTAATATTTCTAGAAAAAATGAGATGCCCCTCAATTATATGCTAGAAGTTGAAATATTTGATTGTAGGCAATATTTCTAGGAGAAATGAGATGCCCCTCAATTATATGCTAGAAGTTGAAATATTTGATGTTTGGATTCAGATTCATGGGACCATTTATACCATCTTTCAAAAATTTATATATACTGATAGTTGTGGACTATGTATCCAAATGGATAGAAGCTATTGCATTACCTCAATGTAATGCTCAAAGTCTTGTAAAATTTTTAAAAACGAATATATTTTGTAGATTTGGAATGCCGAGAGTTATCATAACTAATGGGGAAAGTCATTTCAGAAATGTAATAATGGAGAAATTGTTAAAGAAATATCATATAAACCATAGGATTGCTATTGCTTACCATCCTCAGACAAGTGGTTTGGCTGAATTATCTAATCATGAAATTAAAAGAATTATGGAAAAATCCATAAATCCAAATAAAATGGATTGGTCAGTTAAACTTGACTATGCATTGTGGACTTATAGGACTGCATACAGAACTCCTATAGGAATGTCCCCATATAGGCTAATATTTGGGAAAGCTTGTCACTTACTAGTTGAACTTGAGCATAAAACATATTGAGCAATTAAAGAGTTTAATTATAATTTAAAAGATGCTGGTGAGAAAGATTTTTAAAATTAAATGAGCTTGAAGAAGTAAGGAATGAGTCTTATGAAAGTGCTAAGATTTACAAAAAAAAATGATGAAGATGTGGCATGATCGAAGGATTCTTACTAAAAATTTTTCAGCCAGGGCAACAAGTTTTACTATATAATGCAAAGTTAAGATTATTTCCATGCAAACTTAAGTCTAGGTGGATGGGCCCATTTATTGTGATGAAAGTTTATCCTTATGGAGCTGTAGATATCAAATATCCTAAAACTGTAAATATATTTAAAGTGATTTGTCATAGACTGAAACCCTATTTTATAGGGGATCAAATTAAATTTAACGATCAAGTTATGTTGTGTCAATTAGAATAAGCATTGGTTACGTCGGGCTGACAATGTAAAACCAAGCGCTCTATGGGAGGCAACCCATAGTTATTAGTGTGCATTTGCTTTGATTGTTTTTTATGTGTGATTAAGAAAATTTAGGGTAGTATTTTTAAAACTATTTTTTATTAATAATGATTTTAAAACTTTATTAAGTGACTTAGACATGTTAGAATGAGTATTGGGATGTTAAGTTGCCCGGTGCTAAATAAGTACTGACACTTAAGCGCCAATACTCGGTGCTTAAGCACGAAAGATAAAAACCATGTGCAAAAATGCAATTTTTAGAATTTTTAACCGTCAATTGGTTAAATTAAATGTGCCATGGCGGTTTGAGGACATGCCTGGAAGTTATTGGAAGGATTTAGGCCTATAAATAGACGGGTTTTATAAAGGATTATCACCACAATTCAAATTTTTAGCCCTAAAGTCTAAGAGAAAGAGACATTTAGAGAAAATGTCTTTATGGGAGATGGATTTAAAGAAAAAGGAAGAGGCCATGAGGAAAAATTCATTATTCAAAGTGCACAAGAGATGTATAATAGTTTCTTAGCCGTTAGTATTGAAGGAATAGTAGAAAGATCAACAAAATTGAGGCTGATGTGGCTTCAATTGAGGCAAAGGTAAATGAAGTTAATGCACATCTAGAGCATATTAGGTGGCAATTAAAAATTCAATTTAGCCATACCAGTTATATAGAGGAAGCGGATAAGGTGATGTATCTTAAGCAAAAATGGATTGACGAAGATTGTATCAGAGCTCGTCAGCACCGTCTGTTTTATGAACTCTATATTCCAAATGCCCAAGGAGAGACTAATGAGAGAAGAATTTGTTCCAACAAATGAAGAATGGAATTAAGTTCTACGCTAAGATTTGTTTGTTAAGAGTTTTTTTTTGTATCAGTGTAAAGTCTTGTTTTTAGTGTTTATGTGATCATGTGTGTTATTGTGTAAGTTTGTTTAGTGTTTATATTTAATAAAATTTTTCATCCGAGATTCTTTGGAATGAGAATTATGTGTTATATGTAGTTTATAAAAGTTTGTGAATGAATATAAGTGTTTGTTTGTAAAAAATTTGTGTTAATTTAGCCTCGAATCAAATTAGTTATATTGGAGAATTTTGAAAGAGAGAAGAGTTAAAGGGGAAGAAAATAGTCATTTAAGTGTTGTAAAACCATTTAGGAGTGGTTTGCTTTGGATAATAGTACATTTTACTTAAGTTCAAAAATATAAAAAATTATGCACTGATGCCTAAGCGCCACAATCCCACGCTTAAGCACAAGGCAACTCGAGAGGTAGGTGCCTAAGCACCACATATCCGCGCTTAAGCGCCAGTTCACGAAAACCAGTTCACAAATTGTTAAAAGTGAAAATTAACCCCAAAAAATGCCATTTTCACTCCTGCCATCGTCTTCTTCCTCTGACGTTCATGATATTGAGTTTAGGGCAAGCTCTTTCATTGAGATTTCTTGGTGGATTCAAGTCAGATTTGCTAGATTTGAATTTCTTGAGGTAAGATCTTCACTTCTATGTAGCAATTTTGGATTTTTACCACATATTTTGAGCACATTATGGAGGTACCCAAGATTTACTATTCATGGTGAAAAACTTGAAAAAAGAAATCAATAAAAATTACATAGAAAGTATAGTTTAAGCTTTTAGGAGTTAAGTTTAGTAGATTAGACTTGATCTTTGAAATTATTAAGGAAATTTGTGAAATTTGTAGATTGCCCCAAGAATGTAGAAGAGCAAGTGGAAGTCCCACTTTGATTCGAGCAATTTTGTGAGTTTTAAAGCTTAGGACAGTTATAGTTATGCTCTACAGTCACAAAAATTGATTCTTGAGAGGTGTTTTAAAAATTTAGGTGGATCCATGGAGGATTTGATCATTCGCCGACAATGGGAACAATTTTATTGTTTTTCTCTCGTGGTTGTGATTTCTATAGTTTGGGAGTTTTATGCAAACCTCCCTGAGGTGGAAGAGGATCAAGTCATGGTCAGAGGCAAATTGGTACCTTTTTCACTGGAGGTAATCAACATGTTCTATCATTTACCATCTGATACTCTGTGTTTTTATTTGAGCTATTGTCCTACTGAGACGGAACTGGATGAGATTATATCAGTTTTGACTATTGGAAGGGGACTTTGGAAAATTACAAATGAGAGGAGAGTCAACTTTTCTACTTTAAAGTTAGGTGCACCATCGAAGGCGTGACACTACTTTATTTCATTTCGTCTGTTACCGACGAATCATCTTAGTGAAGTTATGAGGAAGAGAGCAACGTTGAATTATTGTATTCAGTAGTGCAAGTTTATCAACATTGGAGCTTTATTTTATAAGACTATCATCAGTTCTGCTACTACTACTACTACTACTATAAGTTTGGGATTTGCTTCCTTAATTTTTTCTTTGTGTGAGCAAGCTAGAGTTAGATATGATAGCTGGGAAGAAGTGATGCAGCCTTTAAAACCATTTACAAGTGTGAATGTGAAATCATATTTTGAACACTCTATTTTTGGTTGGAGATGAGGTTTTTCGAGAAGTTATGAAATGTCGACGTCTGTTGCATCCACCTCCGCTGCTTCTACATCTAGACCATCTACTTCGAAACCATCTACATTCGGAGGTCAGCCTACTGAATCTTATGATCAATTATTGCAGAAAATGATGGATAATTGTCGGCACTATTTTTGGTGTGGGGTTTGTCCGTAAGAAGTTGTCGGTCATCGGAATTGAAATCTCGTTGCCCGCTTCGGAAGGACGTTTTAAAAATTTTAATTTTGAAAAAGATGAAGTCAAACTGTAGTTTAGATGAAGAGACTTTCTCAAATCATGTATCTATCCCGAAGGATGAACACAAGAATTGAGCGTGAGGCTCGATCAAATAAACTAGAGAAAGTTATGACATTTTGAAAAAAGATGAAGTCAAACTGACCCCATAATTTTCATAGTTTAAATGAAAGAGCGCTTTACCTTCGTGTATCTATCCCAAAGGATGAACACAAGAATTGAGGGTGAGGCTCGATCAAATAAACTAGAGAAAGTTATGACGTTCGTTTGGTCTGCGAAACCAATATATTAGCCGACAAATTCCCCTATTTAATATAAGGAATTAATTTTGGTCTGCGAAACCAATGTATTGGCCGACAAATTCCCCTATTTAATATAAGCAATTAAAGTTTGGTCTGCGAAACCAATGTATTGGCCGACAAGTTCCCCTATTTAATGTAAGAAATTAAATAGGGTGTCTGCAAAACCAATGTGTTGGCCGACAAGTTCCCCTATTTAATATAAGGAATTAAATAATCTACGAAACCAATGTGTTGGCCGACAAGTTCCCCTATTTAATATAAGGAATTAAATAGGGTTTATATTTTGGATTTGGGAAAAGATTCCTATAAGGGCAAGCCCCTATAGTTAATTACATCTTAGATAACTGAAGGTATTGGCCGACAAGTTCCCCTATTTAATATAAGAAATTAAATAGGGTTTACATTATGCTATTCGGGAAAAGCTTCCTATAAGGGCAAGCCCCTATAGTTAATTACATCATAGATAACTGAATTTACTTAAATAATACTCTCGATAAAAATCTAGAAAAATTACCTTCAAGGAGTTCAAATGGTAAGGACATTTCAAACTTCCTATAAGGGCAAGCCCCTATAGTTAATTACATCTTAGGTAACAGAAGTTACTTAAGAAAGTTCCTATAAGGGCAAGCCCCTATAGTTAATTACATCTTAGATAACTGAAGTTACCTAAGAATGTTCGGGAAAAGCATCCTATAAGGGCAAGCCCCTATAGTTAATTACATCTTAGGTAACAAAAGTTACCTAAGAATACTTATAAGGGCAAGCCCCTATAGTTAATTACATCTTAGATAACTGAAGTTACATAAGAATACTCGATAAAATAAAAAAAAATTACTTTCAAGGAGTTCAAATGGTAAGGACATTTCAAAGATATCGGACCAAGCCCCTATAGTTAATTACATCTTAGGTAACAAAAGTTACCTAAGAATACTCTCGATAAAGGAAGCCCCTATAGTTAATTACATCTTAGGTAACAAAAGTTACCTAAGAATACTCTCGATAAAACAATATAAGGAATTAAATAGGGTTTATATTATGCTGGGTTCGGGAAAAGCTTCCTATAAGGGCCAGCCCCTATAGTTAATTACATCTTAGATAACTGAAATTACCTAAGAATACTCTCGATAAAAACCAAGAAAAATTATCTTCAAAGAGTTCAAATGGTAAGAATATTTTAAAGATGTTGGATGGAGAAATCCCCTATAGTTAATTACATCTTAGATAACTGAAGTTACCTAAGAATACTCTCGATAGAAATCTAGAAAAATTACCTTCAAGGAGTTCAAATGGTAAGGACATTTCAAAGATATCGGACTAAGAAGTGCGAAGGGGGATTGGTTCAAATTTGGAACATTCTATTTTGGAGTCCAAAGGAGGAAATACTAGAGGGAAGGGATTGGCTCAAATTTGGAACATTTTGTTTTGGAGTACAAAGGAGAAAACGCTAGAGGATGGGATTAGTTCAAATTTGGAACATTTTGTTTTGGAGTCCAAAGGAGGCTATGGATTGAGTTCCTGGTCTTGGTGTAAAGCCTAAATATGAATTCGACCACAGCCGAATTTGGGTGTTGGTCTAGAGCTATGGTAGAGGCTCTGTGGAAGGGTAATTT
>JXCR01143557.1:124066-241630 GCA_002079205.1 Phalaenopsis hybrid cultivar
CTCTCTAGAAGGGTAATTTGATGGGGCTTTGGCTTCTTTCACTCTTGTGAAGGTGTAGAGCCAATCTATTGGGAGTTTGGTGGTGTGTAAGTTGGGATTAGAATTTGTCCTGGTTTCGGGCAAGAATTCAAGCCCGAAATTGGATTGCCATGGTGGATTTCAGAGGAGGAAATGGGTTGCAATGTACTAAGGGTCTCTTAGAGAAGCTCTCTGAGGAGTTTTACAGGCCTTAGTGAAAATTTTTTTACCACGCCTTTCCATGGCCGTGAGAGGTAGATTTTATAGAAATTGGCCAATGGGGAGCTTGGCTGGCCAATTGAGAGGTTAGCCCCACTGCTTAGGTNCGCCATCGAGCCCGTCGACTGCGACAGGTGCATTAAATGTGGACGATTTTTGAAGGGACGCTTAGGCAGCTCTTGGAAAACTCTTCTATAATTTTAAGAGAAACATTTAGGCTAAAAAAAAAGGGAGTCTCGTGGTGGTGTTCGTTGAGTTTTTATTGTTTATAGAGTTTAGAGAGTTTAATTTAGGGTTAGTATTGTGAGGAATTCTTTGAGAGATTGTAAGAGTGGAGGGAAAGTGAGAGATTTCTTCCTCCTCCACTTCGAAGAAGAATTCTGTGTGCTGTAAAGAAAGAAAGAGATTCAGAGGAACTTCGAGGAGCGCTTCAAAGAAGAATTCTGTGTGCTGTAAAGATAGGAAGAGATTCAGAGGAACTTCAAGGAGTTTGCTTATGGAGAAAGTTGAGATAAGTGGTATTTACTTATTGAAGTTTGTATGACCTTGCTTTTATATATAAGTTCCAAGTTTTATCATATCTTCTCCATGATTTCTGAGTAGTTTTCTCTGTCTTTCTCCTTGTCATGAGATTTTGTGAAATAGTGATTTGAATTGGTTGAGCCATGAGAATGTCAAAAAAGTTGTGATGAACTTTTCACTTCGATCTTAATTTACTTTCAATCTGGCCAATTAATTTGTTAAAATATGTTGAGTTTTACAACNAATATCAAGCCTAACCATGGGTTTGTGTCTGGCTTTAAACTCAACCCTAGAGTCTAAGATGAGTTAGTGTAAGGCTCATTTGACCATACCAAGCTCAATTGGTTTGGATTTGGCCATAAGTCCAAAATGGTGCACATGACCAAATCTTATGTTTGAACTAGGTTAAGCATGTTAATTGGCCCAATTAAATATGGAATTTGATGTAAGAGACCATAAGGAACAAATTTCATGAAGGGTGAAAGTCATTTTGAGGTCAATTGGTTAATCAATTTGGTGGATTTTTGATTTTTGACCCATTTTAAGCATATTGGGCTAAGTTTGGGTCAAACTTGGGCTAGCCACGGGCTAGGCTCAAATTAATTGTTTTTGTTGGTGTAAAACATCATGATGAACAATTTTCATGGAGGATGAAAGTTGTTTTGAAGTTGATTTGGTGGTGAATTTGGATGGATTTTGATGGGTTTAGATTTAGACCTAAATTAAGCATGTAGGGCTAAACTTAGATAGTTTTGGGCTAAGCTCAAATTATTTGCTGTGTTTGGTGAAAAAGACCATGATGAACAACTTTCATGAAGGATGAAAGTTGTTTTGAAGTTAATTTGATGGTCAATTTGGATGGATTTTGATGGGTTTTGGTTTTAGACCCAAATTAGGCATATAGATCTAATTTGGGTCAAAATTGAGCTAGCTTTGGATTAAGCTCAAATTAATTGTTGTGTTTTGTCACTAATTTGGGTCATAATTCGGATGAATTTTCATGGGTTTTGGTTTTAGACCCAAATTAGGCATATGGATCTAATTTGGGTCAAACTTAGCTAGCTTTAGGTGCTCAAATTAATTATTTTGTTTGGTCACAAATGACCTTATAAAGTATTTTAAACAAAAATTGGATGCCAATTTGAGGTTTAGGGCATTCAATTATTGAGATTTGGAGTGTTAGCCAATATTGGGGCTAATTTGGGGGTTTTGGTCAAAGATGGTCAAATTGACCAAATAGGTGTAGTTGGACAAAATAAAATTGAAAATATTTTGGATTTATTGGGATTTTTTTGAGAATTTTTGGAATTTTTGGATTTTTGGGCCATGGAAGGGCATTTTGGTAATTTAGCCATTTTTGGAAATTTTTGTCAGTTTTGGAAACTTTGGATATATTCAAAGTGTTTGGAATGATTTTTGATCAATTTTGGGTATTTTGGCAAAATTTGGGAATTTCCAAGGGCAGTTAGGTAATTTGGAGGTGTCTAGGGCAAAAGACCAAGTTGGGCATTTCAAGTTTCAAGGGCAGTTAGTAATTTGGAGGTGCCTAGGGGCGGGTATTTTGACAAATTTTAGAAATATTAGCCAAATTTGGGTCCCAAGGGCAGTTAGGTAATTTGGAGGTGCCTAGGGGCAAAGTATCAAGTTAGGCATTTCACATAGAATTGGATAAATATTCATTCTAAATGAACCATGGATTAACCCAAGTTAAGCATTCCACATAGAATTGGATAAATCCATTCTAAATGAACCATGGATTAATGTTAGTTAGGCATTTCACATAGAATTGGATAGATATCCATTCTAAATGAACCATGAATTAATGCAAGATTAATATCTCAAGTAGAAATGGATAGATATCCATTCTAAATGAACCATGGATAAATGAAATCCCCATTTTGGGTTCCCATATATTGGTCTTAGCTAGGGTATTGTGAAGATATTGTGAAGGTATGGTGAGGGTATGGTGTACCTTAGCTCTAAATCAACACCAAGGGTTAATTCTAAGGCCAAGTAGCCCTATAGGAACTATTCTTGAGCTCCCCCATAATGATCTTACCTTCTAAATATTAGAGGTTAGGACCAATATGTGGAGCTTCAAGTNCGAGGTTAGGACCAATATGTGGAATTTCAAGTTGATTAAAGAGAAGAGTTTTGAGTTTCTAATGGTGAGGGTACCTTTTCTAGTTTTCTAAGACNTAAGACTAGTCAATAGGAAGATCCTATGGCTAGACCTAGGCTACTAAAGAAGTTTCTAGACCTCAACCAAAAGTGAGGTCAATAGTATGAAAAGTAAGTTGTGTAAAATATATATATAATTATAGGCAATTAATAATAAGATTCTCGCCCATACCACAGGTTGATAGGGCATACCATAGAAGATTGCTTCAGCTTAAAAAACTGACTTTAATATTAATTTTACCGTAGATAAGGTATGGAATTTAGAAAACTTTGTAGATTAAATTGATGGATATATTAGAAGACATAGTGATTATGAGGAGAAATTTCACTCATCTTTGGAGAGCCTTATTAAGGGTAACCAAGGAATGGAATTCCCTTCATATTCAAAGTATCCTGATTATGATTCTGCAACTTTTTTGAGATAGCGGCGAAAATAATGTTGATGATGAGGAGAAGGACTAAGGTTGTTTTATGTTTGTAATATGTGATGTACTTTGTGTTGAGCACTTGATACATTTGAGTTTGTGTATTTGTTGGATTATGTGTTGTGTTAGACTTTTTGTCAAATTATTATTGTGATGTTTGTGTTTTGTTAGCATTGTGTTTTAAATTCTAGGGTAGTAATTGTTGTTGTGTATTTTGTTTTAGTTAGTTAGGTATGAACTTATTTCTATGTCATATGAAAGTTAAAAATCTTGCTAGCTTTAATTTCAGAAATTTGCTACTCTGTATTTTCTTTTATATAGTTAGTTTGTTTGTTCGCTTTTATGTTTGTATCCACTATTTAGAAATCTAATGAATCTCTATATGTTAAAAAGTAAGAAATTTTATCAAAAATAAACTTTACTCCTGTTTTTAGATTTGTACTTGTATAATTAGGGCATAAAAATTCTTATAAGCATGTATTTCAATTTTCATTCCTGCTTCTATATATCTACTGTTAAACTGTTAAATCTTGTTAAAAATTTAAGTTGGGGGGGAGGGGAATGAAAAATATTTTCAAAACTTGAATTTTATTTGTTCTCAAATGAGCTATGAGTGAATTTGATTTGAAAAGAAAAATGATCATTTATATGAAGTTATATTAGGAAAGTAAATTTTTTATTATAGAAATGGGTAAGAAAATTTAGTTAAAATTTTATAAGTGATGTAGAAAAATTTAAAGTTAAAAGTTCTTAAATGTTGAAATGATAAATATTGTGTAACTATCTTTAGTAGGAGATATTGTATTTTTGAAAAATGTGGAAGGATTAGACTTTTATTTTTGAAACTTAAACTTCTTTTATTAAAAATAATTTTCATAAGCTATTATTATGTTTTTAAGTAAAAGAAAAAAATTCAAATTTTGTGCTTTAGGAAAGGAAGAATGGAATTCAAAATTATTAAGACCTATCTAGATATAGTAATCCTTCATGAGAAAAAAATAAAAGAAAGAGAGAAAAAAGAAAAGAAAAGAAAAGAAAAAGTTAAAAGAGGGAGGAGAAACTTGAGGATTAGTGCCTAATCAAAAATTGGTTCCACATCTGATCTTTTAAAATATAAAACTTGAGAAACTCTTAAGCTTAAGGATATAATATAGTAAGTAAATTATACTTAATAATTTTTTTTTTTAAGTGAAGGAAATAAAATGTCTAAGTTCTATATTTGGAAAATCTACAATGATTTATGAATTAGATAGGAACTCATATTTTTCATACTTCTTCACTTTAAGGATTTATAAACTTTAAGTTCATCTCATTCACTAGAATTTTGTCTAAATTAGACTATTATATTTCTAGAACAAAATTTTAGAAACTCCTAAACAAACTCACATACATAATCATACTTATTTGATTTCTAAAGATTGAAGTGTCACTTGAGGACAAGTAACATTTTAAGTTTGGGGGATTTTGATACACCTAAAATATATAGTGTTTTTAGACACATTTTTATACCTATTTTTAAGATATTATGCTTTAATGGAAGGTATTTGTATGTTTTTCTTTCAGGTACAAGTAAAAAAGGTAAAAAATGCTAAAAGGAGTGAAAAAGGATCAAATTTGGAGCAAAAAATGCAATATCGTGCAAAATTATTTTGGAGCCTGAACGTCAGATCCAAAGCTTAAGTGTCGGTGAAACAGAGAAGGCCGCGCTTAAGTGCTAGAGGCCCCGCGCTTAAGCGCCAGTGACAGTTACTTGGTTGGTTAATTCATTTTGAAAAATCTTGAAGAGATATTTGAGACACCTATTGGCTAAAATGTGTGGTTATAACCACCAAGGACGTAAATATAATTAAAGAACTTGTGAAAGGAGGCATCCCTTGGTAAATACATTGAATTAGGATACATTTTGAAGAGATACCAAGACACCACTTGGAATATTATAAAAGAAGGAAGTTGAGACTTTTTAAAGGGGGGAGTCCTGAAAAATCTTAAGAAGTTCTGAAAGGTTCTTGAAGAAGTTCGTGGAAAAGCTTTTGAAGAAAATTTCAGGCACCACAAATTTATTTTCCTTTTGTTTATAGTTTTAATTTGAGAGTTAAGAGTGTTATAAGAGAGAAGAGACTCAAAGGAACTTCAAGAATTTGGTGGAGGATTTGAGATAAGTTTTTTTTTGTTTTAAACTACTTTTAATTTTAATTGAAACTTCTTGTTGGTTTAACAATGATTTTTACTTTTAAACTAAAGTGTGGTTTTATTTTCTCCATAGATTATGAATAGTTTTATGTATCTTTCTCCTTAAAATGATAAGTAATTAAATTGTTGCATGGAAGTTGTGAAGAGTATTAATCTTTAATGTTGGAAGACGCTGTGATGATTTAATTCTATGCACTTTATTTACTTCTTGATATGGCCCATCTAGATGTTAAAATATGTTGTGAGAACATATAAGAATCAGGATGGTATTGTCTAAGTCAATAATTAGAAAGAATCACATGAGATTGTATGAATGAGATTGTAGTCATACGAATGAGTGCAAATAAATATGGATATAATCTTTGAAGGGTGTAAAGTTAGATGACTTTAGAGTGACAGACAAAAGCCTCCAACTTGGTTTATTATTTTAGGTTTTGATACAAGATGTTAGCTCTCAGGTGGAGGGAACCGAGGGAACTCTTGAGTGAGAGCTAGTATCTTTCTTACCTAATCGGTCTTCAGAACTATTCAAAATTTAAATTAGCCAATGTTCTTTATAACATCTCTAGTAAGGGTAAAGAATAATATTGCTCCCATTTGGCCAACACAATTTGAATACTTCCACAACCGAATTCCTATACTTATTACTGATTCATCATAAGGAAAAAGATATTTCGTATTCACTGCTTTTCTTTTACATAAACTCAAGTTATCTTTAGTAAGTTTTTATTTCAAACATTAAAAATACCAAAAAGAGTTCAAATTTCATTCCTGCGATAAAAACTATAGTTTAAGTATTTGTCTTTTTAAAAGTAGAAAGTTTGTTACTTTAATTATCGCATATTGTGAACAATCCCTGTATCGATATTTGAGGTTTAATCAAAATGTCATGTATTACTTGATAATAATATATATACTTGCGTAGTATCTCAATATATATTAAGTTAAAATGTTAAATTCTTATTTTCTCCAGGATCAAATTTTTGGCACTGTTGCAAAGTAAGGAAATATAAGTGAAAAATATAATCAAATACATTGTTATACTATTGCATTTAAATAGTCGAGATAAATATACAAAAATCAAGTACATCAAATTGTTGTTCAAACTCCCCAACACAGGCTTCTTAAACTACCAAAATTACTCCAAGCAGTTGCTAGCGCCTAAGTGTCCTTGTGTGTTATAGAAGACATGGGCACCTCAGTGCCAGTATTGTGGTGCCTAGGCACCAACCTCTCTAGTGTCTAAGTGAGGTACTATCGCTTAGGCTCCAATGTGTCTGACGCTTAAGCACCAATCCTCAATATGCTCCTTTGCACCAAGTCTCCTCTATGTTTCCTCACTCCAATTACCTGTGGCACTTCTAAAGAAAAAATAAAAATGCCTTTCTTTAGACTGCAATCTCACCCATAACAATGTGTAAAACATAAAGAATTATTAGCAAATTTATCTACTCATCTCGCTTCCACATCAAAATAACAGCTTAAATTTGAAACATGTCCATCATGAAATTTTAATAACTGAAGTCATTCACAAATTTATCTTTGTTGCCTCAAAGTAAGATAATATTGTATGTTATTCTTTATGAGCTTTTTGTTAGCTTTTTCTTGTATCTCCAACTCTTGTATTTTGCAGTTCTCCTTTAAATCTAGCCTGGCATTCACAATTTTCCTTTAACTTCCATCACATTATTGAAGATATTATCTGACCAAAGAAAAATATGCTGAGATTTTCATACCTATTTTATACTAATATTGATGATATTGCACTTTAAAGANCTTAGCCTTCAAGCGAGGGGAACCTAGGAGCTCAGAAGTGAGAGCCGGTATCCTCCCAGCTTAGCCACAGATTCAGTAACCAAGCATAGAATTAGTCAATATTCTTTATGCCTGGACCAAAGGGTAAAAAATAGGTATGCTTCTATTTGACACAATACAATTTGAACTAATTCACTTCATCCATTCACTTTAATCTCTTGACAAGGAGAAGGATGCTTTCTTATATATTGAATTTCACATTAGAAACTTATTTAGTAGAATTAGTTAATTAAGAGTTTGTTAAAATTACATAATTATTTCAATTGTTTATTAGTCAAAAATAAGCAATTTAAACTATATTGTTGTGATTAAGTATTGATTTTCTAAATCTTAGTTCGTAGCCTCTAGTATTACTCCCTGTGGAATCCATATCCAGGACTCCATTAGAGCCCTGTATTACTTGAGTGATATGTATACTTGCGTTGATAAGTGTGACTTTGCAATTATTAAATATTTTATACACATTTTTATCAAATCTATAACCGTTGTCAAGTTTTTGGCGCCGTTGCTGGGGACTTAAATATTCTAGCAACAATATGAAATTCTTGTATTTTTAAGCATATATAAAGTCGCTGTCATTATCACAAATTTTTTTTTTGTACATCATCACATGATGGTTGTGTCAAATGATATTATCTCTCCAATAAGGCAGACCCCAAAAATGAACTTTTTTATCTAATCATGAGTAATGCTAAAGCCTGGTGGATGATGCGAAGAAAGTTCAATGCATTCAATAATCTTTTGAATGTCACTTACAGTCACAAATAAATTATCCCTAGAAACTATTTGAGGTGGCATTAATTTCTCAACTTTGTTTCTTCTAAATGTATTATTATTTTGTCTTAAGTGGTTTTCAACATTTAAAAACATATGAGAATCAAAACATGAATTATTTTCACCATGTTCAGTAAGTACCACATAAAAATCCATGAATTATGGATAAGCTAACTTTCCTGCACTGCTCCACCAAGATAACATTTAATACACCAAAAAATCATTATTATTCACATTAATGATGCTTTCAATAGAAATTAGTGTTTCATGAAAAAATCATATGATGTGACTTCTCTTTCCCAAAGAATGTATGGCTCATCTATCAACGATTGCAAATATACATCAATCATGTCATTAGGTCTGCTGGGATCTGGTATAATCAATGTAAAAAAAAATATGGCATTGTCATAGACATATCAAGTGAAATTTGTATGGCATAACAATTGCTGGCCAAAAGGAATAGGGAAACATGATCTAATTGTATGATGAGATGCATTCGGAGATAAGCCAAGCGTCACATTACGTGCCACCATAATAAACTCAAGATCTGTTCAATTGACCACTACTCTCTCTACGGTACACCCAGTGATTTAGGATTTAAATACTATAATTTTTATAATATATTATATAAATTTAATAGCTTAACTTTTTACATTAAATGACTTTACACTTGGTGCTAATGCAAGTACACATACCATTCAAGTAATATAGGACTTTCTCTTAGTCCCAAGTATCGAACCCATATCGAATCGAGGTAGACAATAACTTTAGGAGAAGTTCTAGTCTACTACTATAAGGTCCTAGTTTTGAGTTTCGATAAAGGTGGTTTTACTATCAATACTCCTAAATTACTACTTGAATCTTATGTTAAAAATTTTCTAGAGAAATTAATAAGGTTCAAATTAGGATTAATAAAATATACTTTTCTTTTGAAAATAATTAAGTAGATTATATGTTAGAAGTTTAAGATCGTGAATAAAGTACTGACAAAAGGAACATATATCCATCTACCCTCTCTCGACTTATAGATAAGATAAGTTCACTAATTAGTTATTTGCTTCTCGCAACGGTGCTAGTTGGTGCCACAGATAGGTTCCCCATAACTGTATACCCTACTTGTCACCAAAAAAAGCTCTAATCTGAACCTTCCAAAATACTTATATCTCTAACTTTGCACAACCACCTAACTACTATGTTTCGTAGTTTAATGCCAATGTGAACATTCTCATGTTGATTCAACACCACTCTTCCGAGTCCTAATGGGTCACAACAAGTGTTAACAAATCTTATGGCAGGTAAGATATGTGAATTAAGTCTAGGAGAATGTTCATCACATATAAAATTAAAATTTATTCTTAAACTTCTATATCTTACACTTACTACCAAATCATAACAAAAATAAAGTACAGATTTTCTACTCATAATGCATGATAAAATCAATAGAAAACTTCATGAAACAAAGTGATTAAACTAATTATGTGATTTAAAAGATCACAAAAAAATCAAACAAACTCTACTTAGCAAAACTAATTCACTAAATACGTGTTTACTAGATTACAATGCAATAAAAACATATAATACTTAGCTTTAATCTCTATAAAATCCCTCCACTTAAGTTCTCTACTACTCCTTACAAATTTTTGATTCCATCTCTTACAAATGCTCTCAAATTTCTTTTCAATATCCTCTAAATAAGTGGAATCCAACTCCTAATATGGATTTCCTGCAGTCCTTAAGGGGTTCCAGACCTTGGAACCTTGTGCCCACATCCTCAAAAGGCAGAAAATCTTTTTTTCCATCATCCCAAAACACTAAATAACTCCCAAAAAACTTCTAGACAATTGTGGCACCTAGGCGCACAACTGCAGCGCCTATGTGCCATCTTCTTGTTTGGCTTGGAAAAAGAACGGGTGCTAGGCGCTAGTATGTGAAGCCTAGGCGCCACCTTCTTTGGAAATTCTACAGAGTCTGATGCCTAAGTGTCAAAAGCTAGCGCCATGGTGCCATGGAGTAGGCGCTAGAAGCTAGCGCCTTCGCGCTAGTTCAAGCATCCATTGCTCCATTTGCTCCATTTTGCACCATTTTCGCTCCAGTTTGCTCCAATTACTTTACCTATTATGTCTCACCCAAAACATGAAAATATATTCATTTAAATTGCAATTTCATTCATAAATAAATACAAAAAGTATAAAAATTAAGCATGTTAAATAACATATCAGCAATCAAAATAATTCAATGTCTCTTCATCTGCAAGATGACGTATTAAGTTGGTTTTCCCTAATTTGCTACAATGCCACATCACATGTGAAAAAATATGCACAAAGGAAATAGCATCTAAAGATGTAAAATAAGTGGTGGACATAAGATACATGTGCATGAAACATTCTTCTACATCTTACTATTTATTCTGAGATTTGAATATAGGAGGACGACAAAATCTACAACAATTCTCGATTACATTTGACTTATAAAATAAAATACATTTGATTACAAAATAATTATTCTTTTCTTGATTTCAACATTAACTTAGAGACCATATTTTTTGTCCTATATAAGTCTTTGGGAACTAAAATTTTATTTAGATTTGTCTTTTCCAATAATATTACAAACTGATTGAAGCACTCCCAGATCATATTAAACTCTGTTTTAATTTTTAACATCCTGAGAGCCATAGATAACTTAGAATGAGATGTGCAACCCTTCCACAATGGCCTTTGAGTCACATTCATTAATTCAAAAAATGTCTGAGCTTCGTGATTTGGTGGCTCTTACTACACTTGACTCGCATAATGTGGTCTTTTGTCATCAAAGTCAATTTCTTCATATCTACTTGAGTTTTATTTAGGCGGAGGATCATAGCTCGTTAAAATAGCATAAATGAATATTGTTGGGTCAACCTCACCATGTGAAGTCCAAATCCCGTAAGTAGATTTAAATCCTTAAAGATAAAAATCATATCTGACTTTGACAGGAGTTAATTTTGCTCAATTTCTATGTTTTGAGCATGGATATCAAAAATTTCCCTTAGATTAATAAGTTATAAGTTGAGTTGCAGCTACCATGAAGGTCTTGACAATGTTTAAGAACACTTCATTGACTCATTTTCTATATGGATAAAGTCTATTGTACATTCATGACTTTTTTGTATAAATATCTACGCATAACCAATAGATTTGATAAATTAGTATTAGTAAGAGAGGAAGGAGAAAAAATAAATGAGGAGATCACTAGAAGGATAAAAAGGATTGTGTAATATTCTAAATATAGGTTGCATAGGCACTTAAGCCCAGTGATACGAAGCTATTTTTCTTAGTGCTCTGACCCTAGGCCTTGAGATTGTTTAGCTAAGAACCGTGAATCAGTTATTGGTGCGTCGATGTTGTGATCTGCACTGATCACTACAATGCCACATTTGACATCGTGGTGCCAAGTCTATCAAATGATTTTTTTTGTAGACACAGTCAGTGCGCGATGCTTACGGAAGGGCAATGTTTCAAATTTGGCTATGCCAAAAAAATTTAAATCATTAATTTTTATAGCTTAAGTACTCAGGATTTCTATCACATACCATTTGTTTCAACCACTTGTGAGGGTGGTGATCTTCACTTTCTCAATTATCTCAATTGTCAGGTTTGGCTATGTTAAACTAGTGTAAGCACCTGATCACTATAAGTTGAGAGCATATAATTTTCTATCCCAGACTATTTGTTTTACACTCTAGTGGAGGTGGTCATCCTATCATTTTTTACTAGACCGGTCAAGTTTTATAGTGAAGTCATCATTGTTGGCTTAGTGGCTATAAACTCATCTTTGTTCACACCTTTTAACATTCCTTATAAGGTGTTAAGATAGATACTTGAGTATTTTAACTAATGAGGAGTGACGGGATGTATTTTGTGTAGTGTTATGGTACTTTCTAGTACTATGTGTGAGGATAACAGTGGCTAGCTCTAAGTCTCTCCACTAAATATGGATGAAAGAGTGTTAGATTTATTGAAACATATGTCGCAGGTCCTGTCTATGTAATTATCCCTCATAAAAGTTTTTGTGCTAGGTATCCAAATTTAAAATTTAAAATTAGGTCTTATACATGAATAAACCTAATAGATGAGTTTTAAGCATGTATCAATCAAATACATCATCTAGAACATTGAAAAGCAAATCAAAAATTAATTTTTTTCCTGAACACAAAAACTTAAAATGTGAAAAAACCTACAGTTTAAATTAAATGAAAATTATAGAGGAAGATTGTAATTAAGATTATCTTCAAAGAAATAAATAAACGGTGCACACTATGTGAAATGGAATCGAAGGGCGGTGGGGAGTCTCCAAAGTCCAAGCTTATGCAAGAAATAAAGAAATGAGGACTTTTGACATCAGTTTGTATATAAAGAGCTTTTCTAATAGTTTTTCGATATTACCTTAGTACTAGTTTTAAATAACTTAATAATCAACGACTACAACTGTCGATTATTACAAAATAATCGCCAGTTATTATAACATCAGCACCGACGCGTGAATGTATACACGACCAAAGTTCATTGGTTTAAAAATTGATATGAATCGACAGATTACACTGTTGTATCTAAATAATGTTGAAAAGAGCATTCACTGACAACTTATAGATTAAACAGTAAGAAAACATAAGTTGAAGAAATCGTCTAGAAGCAGTCAGAAAATTGGCAAAAAATTTTGAATGACTAAAAGGTCGTCCGTTTTGTCACTTGTTTAAACAAGTTTTTTTTGTAGTCATTATGCATATAGGGTCTGTTTAGGACATATTTCTATCTGCTTTACATTCATACTGCTACCATAATTTTGTTTAACTAATTTCTTGTTGCTTTTTAGAAATTTTTGTGTTAGAAAGTTGTTTTTTTCAACCTGAGCTGTTAAAGCATGGTAGTTGTCAGAAAGGTGTGAATTAACTTTTTGAAAATAAAATAAATTTGTAATAGCCATCATTGCTTCTTGAAAAACTGTTTTTTTCACATTAGCTTCACAACTAGTTTTCGAAATAGCTCCAGCTACACAAAACACCCTTAAAGTGTATAAAATTGTTTTGATCCATCCACCAATAAAGTCCACCAATATCATCATGAAATTTTATTGAAATAGCATTCTTATTCTTTTATCATGACAACCACAACAATTTATTATTATATTATTTTTTATCTTAAAAATTATCTCACCATCATTGCTACTACCCATTTACCTTGCAAACATGTGCACACATGCATGTACACACCATCTGCAAAGCCTTCATACTACCCATATATGCAATCTTGATAATCTTCTTTAGATTTCTAATAATTTGCATTCGTCACCCAGCCTTCTATATCTTTTTTAACCATCAAAACCTAATACTAAACCTCTCATTCTAAATTTTAACCATTCCATAGAAGTGTGAGTAAGCCAAGCCGACCAATAAGTTGACTTAAACGTAACTAGCTAATAATCAAGCTTATTAAGCCATGAGATCAATATCAAGATCGATCTCAAGCTCATCTAGTTACTCATGTGTTAGTTGAGCATGAGATTAAGCTTATCATGGCTTGACACATTTAGTTATAGAGCTACTCAAAAACAACTTGAGCAGCATAACCTAACAAAGTGTAAACTTATTAAATATGTAAAAAAACATATAATCCCCTTAAGCATCATCATTCGTTTCTGGAGCGCTTGATCTACTACCTGATCATGACCCAATTTCATGATTCATATGTTTGCTAAGGATAAAATCTTATATTTTATATTTTTTATATTTTTGTATTTTATATACTAGTCACCTCTTCTTTTCTCATTGATTTTATTCTTTTTTTTCTTTTGTAAACAAGGGAGTGGACTATGTGAGAGTGGCATTTAAAATTTAAGGTGCGTTTGGGATAGCTTTAACTGTATGAAATTTTAGTTTAAAACTTGTTGTGGAAAATTTGATATTCCAGAAGTAGTTCTTCTGATTGGAAATTCTATCTTAAAAGTGCTACGTTATAATTGTCCATGGATAAATATTTGAAATACTCTTTTGCTCATATTTTATGGAAATACTAGATTTTATAGATATTTAAAATTACCACATTTAACTGTGTTGTATTTAACCTTAAAATATAAAATTAGAATTAAAATTAAATTATTATAACTCTAAAGCATCCATATCACAACAACTATAAAGCATTCATGTTATAATACATTAAGTAAAAGTATCATGTTTTTTTGATAATTTCTAAGCTTCAATTACATTACATAATACTTGTNAAAACTTGTCGTGAAAATTTTGATATTTAAAAGTTGGTGTTCTAGAAGTAGTTCTTCTGATTGGAAATTCTATCTTAAAAGTGCTACGTTATAATTGTTCGTGGATAAATATCTGAAATACTATTTTGCACATATTTTATGGAAATACTAGATTTTATAGATATTTAAAATTACCATATTTAACTGTGTTGTATTTAATCTTAAAATATAAAAGTAGAATTAAAATTAAATTATTATAACTCTAAAGCATCCATATCACAACAACTCTAAAGCATTCATGTCATAATACATTAAGTAAAAGTATCATGTTTTTTTGATAATTTCTAAGCTTCAATTACATTACATAATACTTGTTCATAAAATCAAGGTAAGATGTAATGCATGTAAATATTGAAGTTTATTTTATATAAATGTATAGTAAATGATTGGTATGTATGTAAATTTTCTCAGATTAATATCGTCAGAAAAAAGTTACATAAGAACTCACAACACAAATAATACACTAAACTAGATGAAAAATAAANGATAAATGTACAGTAAATGATTGGTATGTATGTAAATTTTCTCAATTTAATATCGTCAGAAAAAAGTTACATAAGAACTCACAACACAAATAATACACTAAACTAGATGAAAAATAAAACTCTATAAATGAATTGTCATATTAAATTAATTATTTCAATTATAAATTATGATCCCAGCATTTCACTGTATATTTTTTTATTAATTCAATAATAATCATAAAACCAAGAAGTAGTCCATCATTTTACACTAAAATTGAATTTTTGAACGAAGCAAACAAGGTAACCAAATAAGTTGAATCAGTGACACAAACTTTCAGAATGCTACTNTCATTTTACAGTATATTTTTTTAATAATTCAATAGTAATCATAAAACCAAGAAGTAGTCCATCATTTAGCACTAAAACTGATTTTTTGAATGAAGCAAACAAGGTAACCAAATAAGTTGAATCAGTGACACAAACTTTCATAATGCTACTTCAAATATATATATAAAACTCTAATTAGAATCAACATTAAAACTTTTTGAATCTAAATTTTAGAATAATAAAAAACCTAAGAAAAAATCAAATGAAAACATAAATTTCAAAGGAGTGAACCTGAAAGCTTCATATGTTCTATTGAAGTTATTTGCTTTCAAAATCACTAAATTTTATAGAAAATAATTTCTTAAAAGGGTCAGCCATTGATGCGCCCCTATTGTGTGTTGTTTTTTTTTTGCATGTTTTTATGTTAATTTAAATTCCCGGTACAACGCCAAAAACTTGACCCGTCCCGGAAATTATGCAGTAATTTAGTTTTAAAAAATATGACCAAAATCTTGACCCAATTTATATGTAGTAATTAATGTGCAAAATAGAAATGCTATATAAAATATATAAAATAGTTCACACACTAGGAGTTATACACACGTGCACGTATCACTTCATGTAATATAGAGTTTTCTTTAAAAACCACAGTATCGATCCCGTAGAGAAGTGCAGTAAAAAATCCCTTAGGCTAATTCTAGTCTACTACTATCAAGTTTTAGTTTGGAAGATGAAAATTCTTATAATAATAACATAAATCACAATATTCAAACTATAAAAATTCAAGTAAGCAAAACAAGTTAAAATGTGTTTAATAATTGCTAGCAGAAAAATAACTAAAAGAACTAACTTTACTAAACTAATTTTTAAACTTCAAAGTTAAATTTACTAAGAATTAAACAAAGTTTTGTGACGAAGAGTTCAAATTTAAGAGAGCATTATTCTTCTTTACAATGAGTATATAGATTATGAAGAAGTTAAAATCATTTGAAAATATATAAAAATTATTTTGTGTTAAATAGGAGCAATCTTATTTTTTACCCTCTTCTGACTGCATAAAAAACATTGTCTAATCCAGAGTTTGGTACATAATTTCATGTTTAGGCTGGGAGGATACCAGCTGCCACTTCAGAGCTCCCACTACTCCCTCCCCTGAGGGCTAACAATCTCGCATCAGGTTCCAATCAACTGGACCAGATTGGAGATTTTAATCTGTCACCTTAAAATCTCTAATTCTGCATCCAACAAAGTATATTTATTTATTTATTTGCACCCAACACCATGGATGAAATACTCTCCCATGAAATCAAATGTGATTCTCACTATATTATAGAAATCAAAGACCTTTTAATACATTTGTTTCTCAACACATATTAACCTTTTAATTGGCCAAATTGAAAAGTAAATGAAGATCAAAGTTCAAATCATCACAAATTATTGAATTTAAAATTGTATAAAATAAAATCAATTCTTAACAAAACCAAATCTCATTGTAGGGAGAAGGAAAAAAGAAAACTACTCAAAATTCATGAGAAGGATACTACAAAACACGGATTTCATATATAAAAATAAGTATACAATATAAAAGAAATAAATGACACAACTTATCTCACAATCCTTCCCAAACAAATCTTGAGAAGTTCTCTTCAAGTCTTTCTCTCTTTACAAGCACTCTCAATTCTCTCTTAGAAGTGTAATGAAGAAGAAATCTCTCACCTTCCCCTCTCCTCTTACAACCCTAGAAGACAATCTCCAAGCCCTTAACTTTCTCTCTCTATCTCTTAACCCTAGAAGAAAATCTCCAAGCCCTTGACTTTCTCTCTCTATCTCTTCCTCTTGCCTTTCATGTCTTGAAGAAAATCTACAAACCCTTGCCTCTCTCTCTCACGCCACACACACACACACACAATAACACATAGGCCGCAAACTCCTCACGCAAAAACTCCTTCTTCAAGCCCTAGACTTCTTATAAAAGGTTGCCTCCCTCCAAAAATGAATTCAAAATTCACATAAAATTCTATCTCAAAGTCAACTCTTTTGAATTCAAAAGACATGTACATTGATCTAAGAGACATCTCCCTTCATAAAAGAACCTCTAAAGTGTCTAGACGCACTGAATCACTTCAAGGGGTGTTTAAAACAAGTGTCACTTTGAAAATTCGCCCAAAATTTGTCCCCAACCATCTTAATCAGCGAAAAGTCATCTCTAGAGCATCATGAGTCAATTTTGGCACATAATGCGCTAGTTCTCTGGATTTTAGCGCATCATGTGCCGGTTTGGTGTATCATGCGCCACTTTAGCAGGTTCACTGTTTTGCTTCGTTTGACTTCGTTTCAGCTCCATTTCACCTCGTTTCAGTTATGCTTTGTTCCTAACAAATATAACTATGAAAAACTTTTCCTTAAAGTGTAATTTCATTCAAAAACATGTGAGAAATATAAATGACATTAAGCATAGAAAGACATAACGATATGTGTCAAGTCAGAATTTTTTTTCTTGCTCATTTTTGCTCCAAATTGCACCATTTTTACTTCATTTTCTCCAAAAGTTCATTTCTTGTATCTGAAACCAAAAATATGCAAAATAACTTCCTTTAAAGTGTAATATCTTTAAAAATCATTAAAATTGAGCATAAATTTTGTATGAAAAATTAGATAATTTTTAGATATGTCAACTCTCCAAAACTTAAACGTTACTTATCCTCAAGTAACCATTTTACTCCATAAAAATATGAGTTAAGATAGAGATTAACTTATGAATCTCCATTCATTTCAAAATGAATTGCAATTTGTCATATCAAAGATACTTTGAACATTCATATGAAAAAGAACTTCATGGAAACTTTGTTATTAATGCTATTAATACTCCAATACAAGTTTAGAAAATGTAATAAAGCTTTTTCCTCAAGTTGATTCAAATGAAGCTAATTTTTTATTAAGCATCTCCTCAAGTTTCTTCTCACATTTTTTTCTTTTTCTATTCTTCTTTTTTTATTCAGGATATTTTCAATTCTTTCTTTCCTTTTTCTTTTTCAAGTGAGGATTACTATATCTGGATAACCTTTAATAATTTTGAACTTCACTATCATCTTGTTAAAGTTAAAACTCTTTACCTTTCTTCACTTTATAAATTCATATTAGTTTTATGATTTTTCATAAAGTTTCATTCTTTTCTTTTTACATGAAAGTCTAAAATTCTTAATACTTCAAAAATACAATTTTCTTTATTTTAAATAGAAAAACATAGTCTTATCCTTTCATACCAAATATCTTTAACTTTAGAATTGACCTTCATATTTTTAAAAATGTTTACCTAAATTTACCATAATACTTACAAACATAAATATAGTTATTTAAAGTTAAACTCTAATATCTAAGGTCGTGTTAAATTAAATTTTAAAAAATAGTTAATTAAGGACAAATAAAATTTAGTTTGCTTCTTTTTTTAAAAGAAATTTTTCTTCCCCCAAACTTGAATTATATATCAAGAAAGAAAAGTAAAAGTTGAATATACTAAAACATGATTGCTATAATATTCTAAAACATGCTTGCTATAATATTTAGTATAACAACTAAAACATCCTATCAATTTCATATACGTGCATAATCAGGATAGAATGACAGCAGGAGAAAGTAAATCAAGCCTAAAACATGCTTGCTATAATATTAAACTAAAAAGAAAGTATACTAACTTTAAAATTTATTTTTCTTCCTACCCATGAACTTTGATATTAACATGTAAAATATTTAATACAGAAAATATAGGTAGGAAGAAAAATACTTCAGAAATTCTAACTATCACAAACATTTACAAGTATTCATCAGGACAGAACAATATGTAATAGAAAGTAAGTCTAAACTAAAACATGCTCGATAAAATGAAAAGAAATGTCTAACAAGCAGAACATGTATCAATATAGGAATATATATATTTATGTGTTCTCCAATTCTTTATATTATTGTAACAAAAACACAAACACAAACACACATGATAAATGATGTCAATTCTTCTTTTAACTCATTGCATCTCACTAATTTACTTCTAATTTTTAATGGAATCACTAAAATGACATATTGGGGACTTATTAAAGTTTTTATAGATTCTAATCCCATAAATAAAATTGTCCCTGATATATTGGTTCTTGAGCACCAACACCAGGCATCACCATATCCCTTAATTGAGCACCTATAATAGTTATAAAGATAGTGTAAATTCATCCACATGTTACTCATCAAATAGGTTATCTACTCCTATCAATTGAAAATAAAGTCAGATAAAAGAAGTAACAAAACTGAGATGGACTTTTCTCAATTAAAATTAATATTATCTCTTGTAAAACTTAAGTCCAGGTGAGACTCAATTTGTAGTGGACTCGCCAATCCAGATACTATAAGAGAATATATAAGTCTAGCTATAATATGAAGTTAAGGAATCACCTCCCTCATGACACACAAAATTCTAATNTCTTTCAAAATCACTAATTTTTCTTAAAAGGGTCAGCCATTGATGTGCCCCTAGTGCGTGTTGTTTTTTTTACATGTTTTATGTTAATTTAAATCCCCGGTACAGTGCCAAAAACTTAACCTATCCCGAAAATTATGCAGTAATTTAGTTTTAAAAAATATGGCCAAAATATTGACTCAATTTAAATGTAGTATTTAATGTGCAAAATAGAAATGATATATAAAATATATAAAATAGTTCACACACTAGGAGTTATATACAAGCGCAAATATCACTTCATGTAATATAGGGCTTTCTTTAAAAACCGCAGTATCGATCCCATAGAGAAGTGCAGTAAGAAATCCGATAGACTAATTCTAGTCTACTACTATCAAGTCTTAGTTTGAAAGATGGAAATTCTTATAATAATAACATAAATCACAATATTCAAACTATAAAAATTCACGTAAGCAAAACAAGTTAAAATGTGTTTAATGAATCCTAACAGAAAAATAACTAAAATAACTAACTTTACTAAACTAATTTCTGAACTTCAAAGTTAAATTTACTAAGAACTAAATAAAGTTTTGTGATGAAGAGTTCAAATTTAAGAAAATATTATTTCCCTTTACAATTAGTATATGTATTATGAAGAAATTAAAATCATTTGAAAATATATAAAAATTATTTTGTGTCAAATAGGAGCAATCTTATTTTTTACCCTCTTCTGATTGCATAAAGAACATTGTCTAATCCAGAGTTTGGTACATAATTTCATGGTTAGGCTTTGAGGATACCGGCTGCCACTCCAGAGCTCCCACTACTCCCTCTCCTGAGGGCTAACAATCTCGCTTCAGGTTCCAATCAACTGGACCCGATTGGGGATTTTAATCTGTCACCTTAAAATCTCCAATTCATCATCCAACAAAGTATATTTATTTATTTATTTGCACCCAACTCCATGGATGAAATACTCTCCCATGAAATCAAATGTGATTCTCACTATGTTATAGAAATCAAAGACCTTTTGGAACATATTTTTCTCAACACATATTAACCTTTCAATTGGCCAAATTGAAAAGTAAATGAAGATCGAAGTTCAAATCATCACAAATTATTGAATTTAAAATCGTATAAAATAAAATCAATTCTTTACAAAACCAAATCTCATTGTAGGGAGAAGGAAAAAAGAAAACTACTCAGAATTTATGAGAAGGATACTACAAAACACGGATTTCATATATAAAAACAAGTATACAATATAAAAGAAATAAAGGACACAACTTATCTCACAATCATTCCCAAGCAAATCCCGAGAAGTTCTCTTCAAGCCTTTCTCTCTTTACAAGCACTCTCAATTCTCTCTTAGAAGTGTAATGAAAAAGAAATCTCTCACCTTCCCTTTCCTCTTACAATCCTTGAAGAAAATCTACAAGCCCTTGTCTCTCTCTCTCACGCCACACACACACACAATAACACACACTCCACAAACTCCTCACGCAAAAACTCCATCTTCAAGCCTTAAACTTCTTATAAAAGGTTGCCTCCCTCCAAAAATGAATTCAAAAGATACATAAAGTTCTATCTAAAAGTCAACTCTTTTGAATTAAAAAGACATGTATATTGATCCATAAGACATATCCTTTCATAAAAGAACCTCTAAAGTGTCTAGATGCACTGAATCACTTCAAGGGGTGTTTAAAACAAGTGTCCCTTTGAAAATTCGCCTAAAATTCGTCCCCAACCATCTTAATAAAAAAAAAGTCATCCTTGGAGCATCATGCACCAATTTTGGCACATAATGCACCAGTTCTCTGGATTTTGGCGCATCAAGCGCCGGTTTGGTGTATCATGGGCCACTCTGTAGAAGGTTCACTGTTTTGCTTCGTTTGACTCCGTTTCAGCTCCATTTCACCCCGTTTCAGTTGCGTTTTGCTCCTAACAAATATACCTATAAAAACTTTTCTTTAAAGTGTAATTTCATTCAAAAACATGTGAGAAATATAAAGGAGATTAAGCATAGAAAGACATAACTATATGTGCCAAGTCAGAATTTTCTTTCTTGCTCATTTTTGCTCTAAATTGCACCATTTTTACTTCATTTTCTCCAAAAGTTCATTTCTTGTATCTGAAATAAAAAATATGCAAAATAACTTCCTTTAAAATGTAATATCTTTAAAAATTGAGCATAAATTTTGTATGAAAAAGTAGATAATTTTTAGACGTGTCAACTCCCCAAAACTTAAACGTTACTTGTCCTCAATTAACCCTTTTACTCCATAAAACTATGAGTTAGGATAGAGATTAACTTATGAATATCCATTCACTTCAAAATGAATTGCAATTTGTCATATCAAAGATACTTAGAACATTCATATGAAAAAGAACTTCATGGAAACTTTGCTATTAATGCTACTAATGCTCCAATACAAGTTTAGAAAATGTAATAAAGCGTTTTCCTCAAGTTGATTCAAATGAAGCTAATTTTTTATTAGGCATCTCCTCAAGCTTCTTCTCACATTTTTTTCTTTTTCTATTCTTATTTTTTTATTCAGGATATTTTCAATTCTTTCTTTTCTTTTTCTTTTTCAAGTGAGGATTACTATATCTGGATAGCCTTTAATAATTTTGAACTTAACTATCATCTTGTTAAAGTGAAAAATATTTACCTTTCTTCATTTTATAAATTCATATTAGTTTTATGATTTTTCATAAAGTTTCATTCTTTTCTTCTTACATGAAACTCTAAATTTCTTAATACTTCAAAATACAATTTTCTTTACTTTAAATAGAAAAACATAGTCTTATCCTTTCACACCAAATATCTTTAACTTTAGAATTGACCTTTATTTTTAAAAAAATTTACCTAAATATACCATAATACTTACAAACATAAATATAACCATTTAAAGTTAAACTCTAATATCTAAGGTCATGTTAAATTAATTTTTAAAAAATAGTTAATTAAGGACAAATAAAATTTAGTTAGCTTCTTTTTTTAAAAGAAATTTTTCTTCCCCCCAAACTTGAATTATATATCAAGAAGAAAAAGTAAAAGTTGAATCTACTAACAACTAAAACATCCTATCAATTTCATATACATGCGTAATCAGGATAGAATGACTGCAGGAGAAAGTAAATCAAGTCTAAAACATGCTTGCTATAATATTAAACTAAAAATGAAGTATACTAACTTTAAAATTTATTTTTCTTCCTACCTCCAAACTTTGATTTTAACATGTATAACATTCAATAAAAAAAATATAAGTAGGAAGAAAAATAGTTCAGAAATTCTAACTATCACAAACATTTACAAGTATTCATCAGGACAGAACAATATGCAATAAAAAGTAAGTCTAAACTAAAACATGCTCAATAAAATGAAAAGAAATGTCTAACAAGCAGAACATGTATCGATATAAGAATATATATATTTATGTGTTCTCCAATTCTTTATATTATTGTAACAAAAACACAAACACACATGATAAATGAGGTCAGTTCTTCTTTTAACTCATTGCATCTCACTAATTTACTTCCAATTTTTAATGGAATCACTAAACAAACATATTAGGGACTTATTAAAGTTTTTATAGATTCTAATCCCATAAATAAAATTTTCCCTGATATATTGGTTCTTAAGCACCAACACCAGACATCACCATATCCCTTAATTAAGCACCTCTAGTAGTTATAAAGATAGTGTAAATTCATCCACATGTTAATCATCAAATAGGTTATCTACTCCTATAAATTGAAAATAAAGTCAAAGAAAAGAAGTAACAAAATTGAGATGGACTTGTCTCTATTAAAATTAATATTATCTCTTGTAAAATTTAAGTCCATGTGAGACTCAATTCGTAGTGGACTCGTTAATCTAGCTACTACAAGAGAATATATAAGTATAGCTATAATATGAAGTTAAGGAATCACCTCCTTCATGACACACAAAAATCTAATCAAACCACTAACAATCCAAACATCTATCAATCATTAATCAATCCAGACTAAAGCAAACACAATACAACACTAACAATTATAACTCTCAAGCACACTAAATCAAACCACACTGATAACTATGGGTTGCCTCCCATAAAGCGCTTTGTTTAGTGTCACCAACCCGACAAATGATTCCACCTGGATCAAAATTCCATTTAAGTAATCTTTGATCAATCACCCAATTTTTTCCAGATTGAGGTATTCCTACAAAGTCCTCGAATTAAAATTTTTTTTTCAGCTCTTTCTTTTCAAATTGATTCATATCCTTGTTCCTTATATTTTTTTCTAGATCTAATATTTTTCTAGTGATTTTCTTAATTTTCATATTAATATCATCCTTAAATTTTATAATAAATGGATCTTTATAAGATACTTCATGATCTACCAAATTTTGGATCAGATTCTCTCTAGACAAAATCAAATTTTGGATCAAATTCTTCTTGGTTACTCTTTTGTTCAGATTTATCTTTCAATTCTTCCCCTTGGTACTAAGTAAATGGTAAAGGTGGTCTTTCTATATTTATCTTAGTTGAGGAAATAAGTTTTTCTAATTCCTTAAGAATTTTTTCCGTTGGTCTTTCAATCTCCTTATCCTCATTTCTCAACTCAAAGTTCTTTTGAAACATTTCCTCAAATTCATCTCCTTAGAGTTTATCTCAGGATCATTAAGTAAAATCTCTATGGGGTAACTATTAATTGCATTAATAATCTGCCCTAGTTGGTTTTCTATATTCCTCACTGCGACCTTTTGATTTTCTAGGTAACTAGTTATTTGAATCACAACTTCTTCTAACATTAATTCCTTCTGCTCATCATGGGGGTTGGAGTTAAACTGAGGAGGATTATTAATTCAATTAATAATCTAAACCAATTGATTTTTCATATTTCTTGTTGCGGTCCCTTGACACTCCAACTCACTCTTCATTTGAATAACAACCTCTTCTAATAAATCTTTCTCATCATTCTGGGGGTTGAAGTCAAAATTATGAGGAAAAGAAACTTCATCATTATAATAGCCATGATTAATCCAACTACATGTCTGATTAAATTGATTATCTTCCTAAAATTGGTCTTCTCCTCCAAAATTACTATTCATGTTAAAATTCAAATGATTTTCCCAACCTGGATTGTAATGATCGAAATAAGAATTATGTATCTCATGGCCAGTTACAATCTATTGTCCAAATGAATTTTTCTTAATAATTGGGGTTCCTTGAGGATATCTTTTTATGTATTGATCTAACTTCCTCTCAATATCTACAACCTGAGAAATTAAAATTATAAGCATATCTTCTTAAAAACTTGTCACTCTCTTGGGGTTGACTCTTTCAAAGCTACAAGCATTATAAACCAAATCTGAATATTCATTATATCATTGATCCACCATTTCTATATTAAATTCATGGAGTTTTTTCAAATCTCTCCCAAAAGTTCTCTCCAAATCTGACTTGTAAAATTCAATGTCTGCAGCTTCTGAACTACGCATACAATTCTAAAGACTTAACTAATATGATAGATAACAAAAATATTTTTGGTATTTTAGATTTTTTTTTAAATAAACACACAATAATTAAACACACTATATAATAATACTATAAATTTCAAATCTAAGTCTCACATGTTTAACCAAAATTCTTCTAAAGTTCTTACCGAAGCTTCCCAACAACAGCTCCAAAAATTTGATGCGGCCCTAGTGTGAGTTGTTTTTCTACGTGTTTTATGTTAATTTAAATCTTCGGTACAATGCCAAAAACTTGACCCATCTCGAAAATTATGCAGTAGTTTAGTTTTAAAAAATATGGCCAAAATCTTGACCCAATTTATATTAAGTATTTAATGTTCAAAATAGAAATGCTATATAAAATATATAAAATAGTTCACATATTAGGAGTTCTACGCAAGTGCACATATCGCCTCAAGTAATATAGGGCTTTCTTTAAAAACCCCAGTATCGATCCCACAGAGAAGCGCAGTAAGAAGTCCCTTAAGCTAATTCTAGTCTACTACTATTAAGGCTTAGTTTGGAAGATGAAAATTCTTATAATAATAACATAAATCACAATATTCAAACTATTAAAATTAAAGTAAGCAAATTAAGTTAAAATGTATTTAATGAATGCTAACAGAAAAATAAATAAAAGAACTAAGTTTACTAAATTAATTTTTAAACTTCAAAGTTAAATTTACTAAGAACTAAACAAAGTTTTGTGATGAAGAGTTCATATTTAAGAAAGCATCATTCTCCTTTATAATGAGTATACGGATTGTGAAGAGATTAAAATCATTTGAAAAATATATAAAAATTTTTTTTTGTGCCAAGTAGGAGCAATCTTAGTCTTTACCCTCTTTTGACTGCAAAAAGAACATTGACTAATCCAGAGTTTGGTCTGTAATTCCGTGGTTAGGCTGGGAGGATACCGGCTGCTACTCCAAAGCTCCCACTACTCCCTCACCCGAGGGCTAACAATCTCGCATAAGTTTCCAATCAATTGGACCAAATTGTGGATTTTAAGCTGTCACCTTAAAATCTCTAATTCTACATCCAATAAAGTATATTTCTCTATTTCTTTGCTCCCAATCCCATGGATGACATACTCTTCCATGAAATTAAATGTCTTTCTCCCTTAGTTGTAGAAATCATATCTCATATAAGAACATATGTCTCTCAACAAGTTTTAACATTTAAATTAGCCAGATCGAAAAGAAAAATAAAGATCAGAGTTTAAATCATCACAAATTATTAACATTTATAACCGCAGAAAATAAAATCTATTCTTAACAAAGTCATATCTCAAAGTAGGGAGAAGGATAAAGAAGATTACGACAAAACATGGATTTCATATATAAAAACAAATTTACAAAATAAAAGAAATAAAAATACCACTTATCTCACAATCCTTTCCAAGAAAATCCCTAGAAGTTCACTCCAAGCCTTTTTCCTTACAATCACTCCCAATTCTCTCTTAGAAGTGTAATGAAGAAAAATCTCTCACCTTCCTTATCCTCTTACGACCCTAGAAGAAAATCTTCTCTTCTTTCTCTATCTCTAACTCTCGCCCTCTTTCTTTCTCCCTCACGCCACACACACTTGACAAATGAGAAGTCTTCTTCTTTTATTTTGGGTTACCTCATTTGGAGAAGAATTTAAAATTCCCTCCAAAAGTTAACTATTTTGAATTCAAAAGATGTGTCATTTGATCCAAGAGACATATCCCTTCATAAATGAACCTTCCAAAGTATCTAGATACATTGAATTACTCCAAGAGGTGTGTAGAACAAGTGTCTGATTGTTTCTGACCAGAAAGTTGCTAGTAGTTTAGAGTGCAATCTCATGGTTCTAGCCCGCCCATTAATGGTCATGCTCATACGCTCCGCAACATCATTTCACTGTGGTGTCCCAAGAAAGGTCTTCTCGATTATGATTCACTAAGCTGGACAATTCTCCTTGAACCCTTATAAATATACTCACCACTATTAACAAACGTCAAACACTTCGGTTTTAAGCCTGTCTTTGTCTCAACCATGGTTTTCCAAGTCTTGAACACATTAAATTCATCTGATTTATGCTTTAAGAAATAAACATATACCTTTCTATTGCAGTCATTAATGAACATGACATAGTAACGAGAGCTTGCAAGAGATGCCACTAGAGAGGGTCCCACACATCTGCATTTACAAGATCCAATTTTTATGCCTTTGGCGCTCTGCCACTTTTCAAGAAACTGATCTTCTTCTACTTCCCCATAATGTAACTCTCAAACATTCTGAGATCAACTGACTTCAGCTTTGGTAGTTTTTCTCTAGACTGAAGTTCTTTCCATGCTTCATTAACTCATGTGACCAAGCCTGCAATGCTACAAATCTATCGTGTTTTCTGTAAATGTAATAATAATAGTGTTGAGTAAACCTGTAATCATATATATTGTTTCTGTTTTCTTACCTCGAGCCAATACAATGCTCCTTTTGTAACCTTCCAGAAGCTATCTGAGATTACTATTGTATTACCACTATTATCAAGCTGCCTAAGAGAAATGAGGTTTTTTTTTTCATGTCAGAAATGTGCCTCACTTTTTATAAGTCCATTTGCTCTTGTTAGGGAGTGAATATAAACGTCTCTAATCCCCACCACGTTTAAAGCTTCTCCATCATCTAGATATATCTTCTAAAGTCACCTGCAACATAGTTTCACATTAACTCCCGACGGGAAGATGTATGGAAAGATGCCCCTAAATCTAGTATCAAATGATCAATAGAACTGTGAACTGCCAACAATAGTGCATGCTACACTTCTTCAATTACAACATTAGCACTATCATTTTCCGCCTTCTTCAGATTTTTGTAGTGCCTTTTATGTGGCCAGCTTTGTCACAATTCCAACAGATTGTCAGCTGACCAGACTTTTACTTATTCTTACATATGTGCTCTGATTTGGATCTTCATTTTTTTGAGTTCTTGTATTGTGATCTCCCTCTGAAATCAATATTCAGTGCCAAATTCAAACTCGAGGTCCCGTCAGAATCTTTCTTGCGCATCTCCTCAGCCAAAATCAAATCACTAATATCATCATATTTCAACTTAGATTTACCTACAAAATTGTTAACTGTTATCCTCATGGCTTCGCAGCTATTTTGCAATGAAGCCAATAATATTAACGCACGTATCTCATCGTCAAAATTAATTTCAACAGACGACAATTAATTTATGATGGTATTGAAATCATTCAGATGCTGAGTGACAAACACATTTTTCGTCATATTTAAGTTGAATAACTTTTTCATCAAGTGCACATTGTTATTCGCCGATAACATTTCATACATACTAGATAAAGCTGTGATGAGATCTACAGTAGTCCTTTCCCTGATGACATTGTGGGCAATTGATCTTGACTGGGTTAATCGAACAACCCCCAAGACTTGTCGATCCAACAAATTTCTTTAGCTTCGTCTATCTTTTATGATTTCTTTCTCAGTAACGGAAGATAAAATTTCTTACATAGAAGTAGTCCTCTATCTACATCTTAGCTGTCAATTCGAACTTTTTGGTCTTTTCCGTTTCTTTGGATGATATGATGGGTCAATCATTTGCTTNGTGTTGCCAGCCAGACAAATGATTCCACCTGGTTCAAAATTCCATTTAAGTAATCCTTGATGAATCACCCAATCTTTTCCAGATCGAGGTATTCCTACAAAGTCCTCAAATTAAAAATTTTCTTTCAGCTCTTTCTTTTCAAATTGATTCATATCCTTATTCCTCATATTTTTTTCTAGATCTAATATTTTTCTAGTGATTTTCTTAATTTTCATATTAATATCATCCTTAAATTTTATAATAAATGGACCTTTATAAGATACTTCATGATCTCCCAAATTTTGGATCAAATTCTCTCTAGACAAATCAAAATTTGGATCAAATTCTTCTTGGTTACTCTTTTGTTCAGAATTATCTTTCAATTCTTCCCCTTGGTACTGAGTAAATGGTAGAGGTGGTCTTTCTATATTTATCTTAGTTGAGGAAATAGTTTTTCTAATTCCTTAAGAATTTTTTTCATTTGTCTTTCAATCTCCTTATGCTCATTTCTCAACTCAAAGTTCTTTTGAAACATTTCCTCAAATTCATCTCCTTAGAGTTTATCTCAGGATCATTAAGTAAAATCTCTATGGGGTAACTATTAATTGCATTAATAATCTGCCCTAGTTGGTTTTCTAT
Organism: Phalaenopsis hybrid cultivar; assembly: GCA_002079205.1. NCBI lineage: Eukaryota > Viridiplantae > Streptophyta > Magnoliopsida > Asparagales > Orchidaceae > Phalaenopsis > Phalaenopsis hybrid cultivar. The sequence goes on from JXCR01143557.1 coordinate 153,442, forward strand.
ATTCCTCACTGCGACCTCTTGATTTTCTAGGTCACTCGTTATTTGAATCACAACTTCTTCTAACATTAATTCCTTCTGCTCATCATGTGTGTTGGAGTTAAAGTAGGGAGGATTATTAATTCAGTTAATAATCTACCCCAATTGATTTTTCATATTTCTTATTGCGGTCCCTTGACACTTCAACTCTCTCTTCATTTGAATAGCAACCTCTTCTAATAAATCCTTCTCATCATTTTGGGGGTTAAAGTCAAAATTATGAGGAAAAGAAACTTCATCATTATAGTAGACATGATTAATCCAACTACATGTCCGATTAAATTGATTATCTTCCTAAAATTGGTCTTCTCCTCCAAAATTATTATTCATGTTAAAATTCAAATGATTTTCCCAACCTAGATTGTAATAATCGAAATAAGAATTATGTATCTCATGGCCTGTTACAATCTATTGTCCAAATGAATTTTCTTTAATAATTTGGGTTCCTTGAGGATATCTTTTTATGTATTGATCTAATTTCCTCTCAATATCTACAACCTGAGAAATTAAAATTATAAGCATATCTTCTTAAAAACTTGTCACTCTCTTGGGGTTGACTCTTTCAAAGCAACAAGCATTATAATCCAAATCAAAATATTAATTATATCATTGATCCACCATTTCTATATTAAATTCATGGAGATTTTTCAAATCTATCCCAAAAGTTCTCTCCAAATCTGACTTGTAAAATTCAAGGTCTACAGCTCCTGAACTACACATACAATTCTAAAGACTTAACTAATATGATAGATATCAAAAATATTTTTGGCATTTTATATTTTCTTTAAAATAAACACACAATAATTAAACCCACTATATAATAATACTATAAATTTCAAATCTAAGTCTTACATGTTTAACCAAAATTCTTCTAAAGTTCTTACCGAAGCTTCCCGACAACAACGCCAAAAACTTGATGTGGCCCTAGTGTGAGTTATTTTTCTGTGTGTTTTATGTTAATTTAAATCCTCGATACAATGCCAAAAACTTGACCCATCTCAAAAATTATGCAGTAATTTAGTTTTAAAAAATATGGCCAAAATCTTGACCCAATTTATATTAAGTATTTAATGTGCAAAATAGAAATGCTATATAAAATATATAAAATAGTTCACACACTAGGAGTTCTATGCAAGTGCACATATCGCTTCAAGTAATATAGGACTTTCTTTAAAAACACCAGTATCGATCCCATAGAGAAGCGCAGTAAGAAATCCCTTAAGCTAATTCTAGTCTACTACTATCAAGTCTTAGTTTGGAAGATGAAAATTCTTATAATAATAACATAAATCACAATATTCAAACTATAAAAATTAAAGTAAGCAAATTAAGTTAAAATGTGTTTAATGAATGCTAACAGAAAATAATTTAAAAGAACTAAGTTTACTAAACTAATTTCTAAACTTCAAAGTTAAATTTACTAAGAACTAAACAAAATTTTGTGATGAAGAGTTCAAATTTAAGAAAACATCATTCCCCTTTATAATGAGTATACAAATTGTGAAGAGATTAAAATCTTTTGAAAAATATATAAAAATTTCTTTGTGCCAAATAGGAGCAATCTTAGTCTTTACCCTCTTTTGACTGCATAAAGAACATTGACTAATCCAGAGTTTGATCTCTAATTTTGTGGTTAGGTTGGGAGGATACCGACTGCCACTCCATAGCTGCCACTACTCCCTCATCTGAGGGCTAACAAACTCACATAAGTTTCCAATCAACTAGACCAAATTGGGGATTTTAATCTGCCACCTTAAAATCTCTAATTCTGCATCCAATAAAGTATATTTCTCTATTTCTTTGCTCTCAATCCCATGGATGACATACTCTTCCATGAAATCAAATGTGATTCTCCCTAAGTTGTAGAAATCACATCTCATGTAAGAACATATGTCTCTCAAAAGGTTTTAACATTTCAATTAGCCAGAGCGAAAAGAAAAATGAAGATCAGAGTTTAAATCATCACAAATTATTAACATTTATAACCGCAAAAAATAAAATCTATTCTTAATAAAACCATATCTCAAAGTAGGGAGAAGGAAAAAGAAGACTACGACAAAACATGGATTTCATATATAAAAACAAATTTACAAAACAAAAGAAATAAAAATACAACTTATCTCACAATTCTTTCCAAGAAAATCCCTAGAAGTTCTCTTCAAGCCTTTTTCTTTACAATCACTACCAATTCTCTCTTAGAAGTGTAATGAAGAAGAAATCTCTCACCTTCCCTATCCTCCCTAGAAGAAAATCTTCTCTTCTCTCTCTACCTCTAACTCTCGTCCTCTTTCTATCTCCCTCACGCCACACACACTTGACAAATGAGAAGTCTTCTTCTTTTATTTTGGGTTGCCTCATTTGGAAAAGAATTTAAAATTCCCTCCAAAAGTCAACTATTTTGAATTCAAAAGATGTGTCATTTGATCCAAGAGACATATCCCTTCATAAATGAACCTTCCAAAGTATCTAGATACATTGAATTACTCCAAGAGGTGTGTAGAACAAGTGTATGATTGTTTCTGACCATAAAGTTGGTGGTAGTCTTGAGTGCAATCTCATGGTTCTAGCCCGCCCAATAATGGTCATGCTCATGCGCTCCGCAACATCATTTCACCGTGGTGTCTCAGAAAAGGTCTTCTCGATTATGATTCACTAAGCTGGACAATTCTCCTTGAACCCTTATCAATATACTCACCACTATTAGCATAACTCAACACTTCGGTTTTAAGCCTGTCTTTGTATCAACCATGGTTTTCCAACTCTTGAACACATTAAATACATCTGATTTATGCTTCAAGAAATAAACTTATACCTTTCTGTTGCGGTCATTAATGAACATGACATAGTAACGAGAGCTTGTAAGAGATGCCACTAGAGAGGGTCCCACACATCTGCATTTACAAGATCTAATTTTTATGTCTTTGGCGCTCTGCCACTTTTCAAGAAACTGATCTTCTTCTACTTCCCCATACTGCAACTCTCAAACATGCTGAGATCAACTAACTTCAGCTTTGGTAGCTTTTCTCCGGACTGAAGTTCTTTCATGCCTCATTGACTCATGTGACCAAGCCTGCAATGCTACCAATCTATCGTGTTTTCTGCAAATGTAATAATAATAATGTTGAGTAAACCTGTAATCATATATAGTGTTTCTGTTTTCTTATCTCGAGCCAATACAGTGCTCCTTTTGTAACCTTCCAAGAGCTATCTGAGAATATTATTGTATTACAATTCTTATCAAGCTGCCCAACAAAAATGAGGTTTTTTTTCATGTCATAAATGTGCCTGACTTCTTCTGAGTCCATTTGCTCTTGTTAGGGAGTGAATATAAATGTCTCTCATCCCCACCACGTTTAAAGCTTCTCCATCATCCAGATATATCTTCTCAGCCACCTGCAACATAGTTTTGCATTAACTCCCGACGGGAATATGTATGGAAATATGCCCCTAAATCTAGTATCCAATGATCAATAGAACTGTGAACTGCCAACAATAGTGTATGCTACACTTCTTCAATTATAAGATTAAAGCTATCATTTTCCGTCTTCTTTAGATTTTTGTAGTGCCTTCTATGTGGTCAGCTTTGCCACAATTCCAACAAGTTGTCTGCTGACCAGACTTTGACTTATTCTTACATCTGTGCTCTGATTTTGATCTTCATTTGTTTGAGTTCTTGTATTGTGATCTCCCTCTGAAATCAACATTCAGTGCCAAATTCAAACCTGAGGTCACGCAAGAATCTTTCTTGTGCATCTCCTCAACCAAAATCAAATCACTAATATCATCATATTTCAACTTAGATTTACCTACAAAATTGCTAACTGTCATCTTCATGGCTTCGCAGCTATTTGGCAATGAAACCAATAATATTAGCGCATGTCTCATCTTCAAAATCAATTCAACAGACGTCAATTAATTTATGATGGCATTGAAATCATTCAGATGCTGAGTGACAAACACATTTTCCGTCATATTTAAGTTGAATAACGTTTTCATCAAGTGCATATTGTTATTCGCCGATAACATTTCATACATACTAGATAAAACTGTGATGAGATTTACAGTAGTACTTTTCTTGATGACATTGTGGGCAACTGATATTGACTGGGTTAATCGAACAACCCCCAGGACCTGTCGATCCAACAAATTCCATTTAGCTTCGTCTATCTTTTATGGTTTCTTTCTCAGTAACGGAAGATGAAATTTCTTACATAGAAGTAGTCCTCTATCTACATCTTCCAGTAACCAAAATTTTTGTCATTAAACTACTCGATCCCTTATACCATCACTCCGTCTACGACCATCGCTCTTCCTTAAATCTGAAATCACGGCTCTGATATTAATTGTTGTGAAAAAACGACCACAATAAAGTGAAAATTGAAACGAGAAATTTACAAACATAAAAAAATGGTGAAACACACAGATTTACGTGGTTCAGCAAATTGGCTACGTCCATGGAATTGTAGACGAATTTATTAGCTGATGATTACACCGTCGAAGAATACAAGGAAAAACTCTCTCCCTCTACCTCTCTCCTCATCTCTTTCTCTATCTACCCGTAAGCCACCTAACAGAAAGAAGAAACAAAAGAAAATCAAGCTTCGCNATCGCGAACCTCCAAGACCTTTGGATGGGCGGTCCTTTAGACTCTGTTGGCTCCCGCATAGAATGAATCTCTTACCGAGTTCCTCAGGACCAACAAAGAGGAGTTTGTCGAACAAGAGCCACTTCACTGAATGAGGAGTCTTCTGAAGGTTGATCTCAATGTTCCACCACTACCACACTGAACTACTCGATCCCTTATACCATCACTCCATCTACGACCATCGCTCTTCCTTAAATCTGAAACCACGGCTCTGATATTAATTGTTGTGAAAAAATGACGACAATAAAGTGAAAATTGAAACGAGAAATTTACAAACATAAAAAAACGATGAAACACACATATTTACGTGGTTCAGCAAACTGCCTACGTCCATGGAATTGTAGACGAATTTATTAGCTGATGATTACACCGTGACGGCTCAAAGAATACAAGGAAAAACTCTCTCCCTCTCCCTCTTTCCTCATCTCTTTCTCTATCTACCCGTAAGCCACCTAACAGAAAGAAGAAACAAAAGAAAATCAAGCTTTGCGATTCAAAGCTCTTCACCGTAAGCATTCCCCCATATAGGGAAACCGAGAAGGAGCCTCTTTAGAGAACGACTGCTCGAGGAAGATGGTACCCAAAACTCTTCTGCATGCTTTTAGTAGATGGCAGGTTCCAGCAAAGAAAATAGGAGAAGCGGGATTTCAAAGCCTTGGGCGGTTCCCAGGAAAAACAACATTTAAATAATAGAATTTAATTAAATGCTTATTAGATGCCTTCCATATTTTACCGACTTCCAAAAGGTGGACCGGTTTCATATTCTGAGGAGACGTCAGTGGAGCCGTCATCCACTCAGCTACACCCGGTTCACATTTGTTTGCCTCTACTTGTCTGAGAAGAAGGCCTAGAAATAAAACTAGATGTGAAATAGAAAAAAAAGTAGAGAACCAAAATCATTGTTGCATGTATAATTAAAGAAGGGAGAACCAAAAACAACTAAGCTTTATTGCTTTACATTTCTATCACCTAAATCTTTCTTATCACATAAAAAATCAATATTTTAACTTCTAAAAAAATGAAATTATATATATATATATATATATATATATATATATATATATATATATATATATATATATATATATNGACGACAGTGGAGCCGTCATCCACTCTCCTACACCCGGTTCAAGTTCAAGCATTACTTTAAAGGAAAACCATGCTCGTTTGCTGGTGTGCAAGTTCAAGCATTACTTTCATTCAAGTTTTGGAAGTTATATGACATGAAGGATACATAAGAAAAAATATATATTTAGTTCACCGTTTACTTTTAAATTTTGAGCACATGAGCAAAGCTCAAGCTTATAAGTCAAGCTCAAATTTATACTCTTTAAACCAACCAAGCTCTAGCAAACATATAAGCTCGAGTTGAGGTCGAGTTTGAGTCAACCATTACACACGCAAATGAAGAATAAGTTTGTTATGGCTCGAGTTTGGATCAAGTTTCTTACACCCATAATTCCAGCTAAAGCTCATCGCCAACAAACACTCATACCATGCTCACCCGAGTCAAAATTATCATTCATAAATATATCAAAAAACTTCACGTCGTTAGTAACTACCCACAATATCACCAACAATCTTGCAACATGGTGGTCTAAGGTCTTAAAGATCCAAAAAGATGATTGGACATATTAAAAAAAAATTTGCCCGGACAAGTTGAATCTTTAAATTCTGCCCTTTGAAGTTTTTTTCTTTCTTTTCAATCAATTTTGTGTGAGTTCAAGCATATGAACATATTAAAGATTGAAATATTTGCATACACATCATGCAATTTTTATGTATTTATATACATATTTAACACCAAAAGTTTAATAGTTATGTTTATAATACTTTGGTGACATAAATATATGCATGAAAAAGTGTATTTCACTTTAAAAAAGATAATGATTGAATAATTTTTAATTTGATGTTAAAGTTTTTAGCATTATGCATGTAAATATGAATATTTATGTGTTAGATATGTAGATTTATAAGAATTGTTTGAAAACTATATGACCCTAAAATATAACGAAATATGAGACCTCACTCCTATTAACTATGGATCCAATAAAATGAAAATCATTTTTTTCTCCTAAGCATTTCCCCTCAAAAAAAAAAAGAAAAAAAAGAAAAAAGAAAACCTAAATGACCATGTTGTTTCATCGATATTATAACAATTTCAATCTCATGATCTGCTAAATTTTTATTTGTACGATCAAACTTAAGGGATAGAGCCTCTCGATCGAGGGAAAGAAAGAAGAAGAGAGAGAGAAGAAGAAGAAGAAGAAGAAGAAGAAGAAGATGAGAGGAGGAACACTTACCCCATCAAAACAAATGAGTTGTTTCCAGGCTTTTAGACTTAATTTATTACATAAAAATAGGCGTGGAGAGATAAAAAGCTCATTTACATGAGAGTAGATGATAAGATGACCAAAAGTAAATTACAATATTACCCAACTTTAATAGGGGTTAATACATAATATTTTGAGTATTTTAATTTTTTATATAGACCTTTGGAATACCTCGAGATCCACGTAAATCCTTTCTTGAGTATACATGATCAAACAAACACATCCTTTATACTAAAATTAAAATTGACTAATCTTCATCCAATTTTTTTTCTTCTATGATAAAATAAAAGGGCATTTACATAACACCCAATTCTCATGTATTTCTATAAAACAACTAAGCTTTATTGTTTTGCATTTCTATCATCTAAATCTTTCTTATCACATCAAAAATCAATATTTTAACTTCTAAAAAATGAAATTATATATATATATATATATATATATATATATATATGTAATTTCGAAAAGGACCATTATTATCAAAAGTGATATATTTATGGGGAGCAACATTATTTTTATNAGTGATATATTTATGGGGCCCAGTATTATTTTTATTCAAATCCTATGCATGAACGGAGACATCTACCTTCATATCCTATTATGGCCAAAGACAATTAAAAAAGCGCTCTCCACCAACAAAGGTCTCTGTCATCCATTCCCACCCATTCTCAACCTTATACGTACGCAACAATCGTCCAATGAAATCATAAAAAATTCATTTCCAAATGAGATTTCTTTTGGCCCATAAAACCTTTTTTTAAGTCGTCAGTAAGCTGTTCTTAAAAGAGAAGGCTGTCACTTTCCAAGGCTCACATCGTTTCTTCGTTGGCAAATTCCGAGACATGTGGCCGGCCTTTGTCCTTGCCGATGCCGTTGCATTCCAGCTGCCTTATGCTTTTAATTTTGACTAGTTTTACATAGAAACCACACAATTCTCATGATTTTACAAATCTAAGTGGTAAACTACAATGTATATACCAATAAATGAAAAATTATATTTCAACTTTTAAAATTAAAGTACTGATATTTTTTTATATGATATGAAAATTTTAGGTGGTATAAATATAAAAAATAAAATTTTGAAGCTCGAAATATAAATATATAAGAATTAGATGGTATGTTTGTCAATGTCCTAATATGATTTATTACATATTTTTTTATTTGGAAAGAGAGTTGTTTTTTAATTTTTTTGTTTATATGTAATTGTAAGTGAAGCTGCCTAGATGACAAGATTGAGCCATGTGACATATTTTGTAAATTATTGGAGCTGCGTGGTTCAGACTGATCTGATTATATATATGTTTTTTAAATTCAATTAGATCAATGGTTAATTATCCCTTAGACACGTACTCGAATATAATAAAAATGATGTCAGCCATGATAGGCTAAATTCAATTACAGCGGTCTTTAATTCCCTCTCAAATATCAAATACATGTAAAAAATAGAATAAAAATTATAAAGCTAGATGTTTACATTGTGTATTAGTAGAAGAGGGGATACAATATGAAAGTTACATATTTGCATCTTCTTTACTGGGAGTATTATATGATATTTTAGGTATTTTACATATATGAGCTTACAACTTAGCTATCATCTAACTCAGTCAGTTAAAGTCAGTGGGTCATGGTTTGGAGTCTTAAAGTCGATAAGATTTGGCTCGATTGGTTTGACTTTGTCGATCGTTTATTCTACTCTAATTGCCAACTATTGATTCATTGTTGAGGAGTTTCTATCGGCAGAAAGAGGCTAGACTATCAATCAAAAGGTGAATAATTGTAATATGATAGATTGATCATTCCTTGATGAGGAGGTCCATTGTGATAATATTGGATTATATTATTGTCAATTTTTGACCCCTGATCAGGAATCCTAGGGGCGTCCATAAGACTATTGATGATATTGAACTTTTCCCTTGAGTTCAGTTGCTGTGATAGATATATCAATGCCTTTGCTGGACTCAATTTGCCTTAGACCTTGGTTCTGGTGGTCTACACCTACTCGGCCTCCAAACCCTGGGGTTGCATTTGTTCAAGTGGGTCTTTTGGTCTCGCACGAGTGTGCCCTCTTTAGTTGTACTTTTCCATCTTCTGTATAATTGGATCTCCTTGAGATTCGTGCTGACATATTTCCGATACACACCTTAATATTGTTTTAATCAAATTCCTAATTGTCGGATTGTGCCAAATATGTATGCGCATTTTTGGTAGTAAGAACGAGGAAAAAATTCTGTGGGGCTTTTTCCTATGTTGTTTGTCATCTCTCTATGCTGAAGACAAGTTTAAATCATAAATAAAAAAGGGCATATATAATTGCCTCAAATTTAAATGTATATAATATTTATAATTGTAAGAATAAATTTAAAATAATACTTGTATATATTATAAATAATTATGTAATATGTATACAAATATATATTTTCAACCTCTCTTTAATTTCATAATTATCTTAGAAGGAAAGAAGACATTGCACCTAGCCTGAGGGAACAAAACTTCCAAATAAAGATGATGAATGAGAATACAGACATTTTGGCGAGTAGCCGTGTGCGTTTTCACCCTAATAAATGAACCAATTGCCTCATTTGTGTGGACCCAACAATGCCCGTGAATTATTTGATCAAAAAATTGCTCTCCAGTAAACACAGACTATTGTAAAAATTAAGGAATGTTTGAATTAAAAATTATTAAGAAGATAAATTGAACAAGACAACAAGAAAAACATCTTTTCATTAAGACAAGATTTAAATATTCTTCAGTAAATATAGTGTCGCAATCACATTTTGAATTAATAAATAGTTTTTTATTAAAGTTTGGTATATGTTCATATAATCAGCCATTTTAGTATAAGTCCAAGGACAAGGATTGGAAAAATTATTCCATACGGATCGGCGTCCGCACGCAGCTTGCGTGCGGACTCCGATCCGGACCGTAAATCATCTGATTTACGGTCCTGATGTATTTCGGTGAGCCCCACCTAAATTTTTTTATTTTTTTTTAAAAAAAACGGAAATAATCCTGACCGTAGGTCACCGTGATCTACGGCCAAGATCGAACACCGCATGCAGAGATGCATGCGGTGTCCGCATGCAATAATCTCTCCAAGGATTGGGGCCTTGTTCAAAATGATTACGGAATGAAAGAGATATAATACGTGTTATTTCTTATGTCATGGCCAAAGTTCCTTGAGCTGTTGAGTTTAGTGAATAATTTGCATAGTCGAGAAGGTACTCAATAATACTTTTATTAGGGAGTGAAGTCGGGTGTGAGGCTATCGTGCGAAGAGTTTATTGGAGATGTGATTTGTAGATTTATTGGATTTTGTGAGTCGTTTAGTTCCTAAGTAATTTTAATTTATTAAGTTGTACGTCACAAATATGACTGCACAATCTCGAGAAGACCTAATCTTAGTAGGACAGAAGCATAAGTGCAAATATTGATTATTGCACTAGTAGGCTGAATTTTAGGCTGACTAAACGAAGGTCCAACCAAACCAATGCCCATGCCAATGATGACTATTCAACCAGCATCTGACATTAGAAAGCTCAACAACCACCATGAGGGAAATTCTTTTATATAAGTTCATTGATCAAAGGAAGACTGCCTGTCAAAATAATATAACGCGCCCTTTGCCTCGCGCAACAATCCTTCCCAAGGATAATGAGCCTTTACAGCGAACTTCTCGAAGAAGTCGATTCTAAATCATTTGGTTGGCCGATCAACTCTTGCCCAACTGAACAAACACAAAACAATCAAACCAGAATGTTACCAGCACGAAAGAATGCCAAATACAGTTACAAACATAGAATGACACCAACAACGGTTACAGGATCAAAGTATATCTATGGTATTTGCAAATATGTAAATGTGTAATGACTCATAAATGACGGTAATGTTTCCATTAAATGGGGAAAATCATGTAATTTACTATATTGTTCCTATGACTTATAAATAGAAAGGTTTTCACGGAAAGGGACTATTGGAAAAATTCTCAGAAATTTAATATTATTATTTTTTTCATTCCTCTACTCTCTTTCCACTCATTAGACCAACACACTATTTATTGGGCGTGATCCACATGACATTTTGGGATTCTACATCCTAAAAGGTGCATTGAGATTGAATCATGCCTTCAACAAGACGAGGAAAGCATCAAGGAGAAGGAACACAACAAGGAGAAACCTATAACATAGAGTCCATTTAAGAATTAACACAACAACAAATTCAGGAACTTAGACACTAGATGACAGGTCAAATTACGGAATTGACCCGTGTGGTGCTCGAGGGGTGTGTGCATCCTCTCCCACAATCTAATCCACCAACACTTGAGCCCCAAGATCACCAAATGAATCAAGCAGTTGAATGAGTGGAGGAGTCCTAGTATTAGGAGTGTGCTAGGTCCATACCAAAAAGCACGCCACAAGCATTATTCTGACATATCGTTGAAACTAAACCCTAAGAAAAGTTAAAGGTTCCCTCCATGGAACCCTACAATGGTCGGAGCGATCTGATTGACTATATCACATCCTTCGAGTCGGCAATCTGCCTTCCCAAAATTTTTGACGCATTAAAATGTCAACTATTCTACACCACCCCGAGAGATTTGGATCTCAGGAGGTTCAATGGACTCCTGGTTGGAATTATAAATTCCTTTAGAGAGTACAAGAATTTTTTTACGTCACATTTCACTAGGGCCTAAAATCCCTGCAAGGATTCATAATCCTCATAGTACATAAAAAAGGACCCAACGACATCCTACAGGCTTCGTCACACCGTTCTATAAGGAAAAACTCCTGGTGTGAAGCCTAGAGCTAATGATTGCTAAAACTACCTTAGCACAAGGGTTAAAAAGTGCCCCGTTCAGATATTTCCTGGATATAGAAAACTCTAAAACATTGGTTGAACTCTTGGAGTTGGTTAACAACCACTTCATGAAAAAAGACTACATTAACTCATCTGTCTCAGAAGGCAAGAAGATTGACTAACAATCAAGCAAGATAAGCTCGCGAGATGATAGGTGGAGGGAGAAGGATGGCTCGCAACCGAATTGTGAAAGAGGTTGGTCGTCCGACATATATAATGAACCCAATTGAAACACACAAAAATGCAGAGAGCAAAATGACCGCACTACAGAAGATTGAGGAACGCCTAGACCCATGCAGCTGAGATCCTTGACGGAAGAATTGGTGAAAGTCATTCAAGATGAAGAAAACATCTGAAAGGTCACCCCTATGAGAACCAGACCCTCCCTCTAAAATTCTAACAAATACTACAAGTTTCACAAAGACCACGACCATGATGCAGGAGAGTGCAAGCACCTCCGTAGCCTGATTGAAAAGTTGATAAGGGCCAAAAATCTCAAGTCATTTGTAGCCCCAAAAGCACATACTCAGGAAAGAAACTGCAAAAGATGATTCACATGGACCTGTCAGAGCTAATGCTATCCACATAACTGAGATAGTGATATTAATATTGGGAAGAGATTTGATTTGAAAACTTAGCAAGAAAAAGCCTTTTATAGAATGAATGCATTGTAACTTTCATTCCAAATAGAAATCCCCACCCCTCAATCATTTTCACTAATGCAGATCTTTCTGTTGTAGACCTCACTTTTGTGAGGACACACTAGACACACCCTTTCAACAATCCTAAACTAGGGTTGTACCTTTAAATTCCTAAATCTTAAAAGATTATCAAATCCACCTAATTAAAGGAGCATTTAGACTTGACTTGGACATGAATCAAGTCAATAACACACTTATACAACCATGGTGTGACAACAATAACACCGTGTGCAGCTCTTTGAAATCTTGCGCGTAGCTTCCTACAATCCTGCAAGCACGCCACCACAATAACACAATCATACATCTGCCCCATGGCTCTGCACAGCTCCCTGCAATCCCGCGCACAGCTCCTCGCAATTCCGCAAGCATGCCACTACAATCCCACAGTCATACCCCCACAATACCACACTACACACTGCTGCAACCCTCACAGTTCCTCGCCAACTATACCGTAATAACACACCAATACAACCGTGATACTTCCACATCAACACCACTGCTACGATTATTTGCTGATAAAATCATAATACAATGATAATAACATTGAAAATAACACCACCTGAAATGCTTAAAATTTGAATTTGACCAACTAATCACTCCACACCACCTTGACCATTTGGTCAACCCTTGGCCCCAATGTGGTCAACATGTCGACCATATGATTAAACCAACTCTATATGGACTATACATAGAACATACCAAACCACATGACCAATTTTACATCCAAATGAGTCTAAATGGTCAATCCTAGGATCACATGAATAACCATTACCTTAGGAACCATTTAACTAATTGATTAATAAAATAATTGATTAAATTGAACTCTTATAAAGGGCTTGACCTAAGTACCCCCATGGAGAACCATAACCCATCATGACACAAAGAAAAATAATTATTTAACACATTAAACATCCAAAGCCACTATTTTTTACCAAGTCCAAGATGAGGTGAGGTGGAGGACACATGGCCCTTTACATGACATTTATCTCATCTCCTTGGACTAGCTTGGGAGCGTCAAACTAGCTCACTTTTGAGCTCCAAATCCACCTCACCATCTCTCCGATGAGAATCCAAGCATACCCTAGCCACCCTCTTCAACATGCTTGGACTCATGATGAGCACACCATGGGGAAAAGAAGGACATGACTATCCACAGCCGAATTCTATCCCCTAAGCTCCCCTGAACTTCCTTGAGCCACCACCTATCTCCACCAATCAACTATGAGATCTTCCATGGCCTCTAATGGCTATTTAAGGCCCTACCCAAGAGCTCCACAAGACCCTAAACACTGTCACACTCAACATCAAAGGCAGTTGATTCCCCATAGTTTCAGCCTTGGAAACCCATTAGGGAACCTTACATTTGCACCTCAAAATGAGGAACTTTTTCGGGACAGACATAAATCCTTCTAAAATGTCAACCTAACTCTTTCAAAAGCTTCACAAGGTCCTCACGACACCTCCCCAATCAAAATTGAGGCATCCAAAAGATCCTAATCCACTTCAAGCTGAAACTGAGTCACCATTTCACCAAGGACATACATAGGCCCGATTTCATCCCAATTTGAATCAAGGACAAGCTTTGTGAGGACAAGGCAAACATTTCCATCAACCTCAATTGAGGCTACACCTCTTGAGACTAGGTATGTGCCGTGTACTCTAGAATTAAGCTTGATTTTGAACTTTTATGAATGAAATTATTATTTAATGCCTAAATAATTGCTTGGATGTGTTTGCCTAAGCATGATGAAGCTTTTGGAACAAAAATCATGAAATTTGACTAAAAATATGGAGAGATCTTGTGGTCTAAACAAGAATGGTTATCAATTAATTTCCCTATGAGGACGATGAACTGATGTCATCAATTTCTGTGTAACGGAAATGGACGACCACGATTTCTTACACAGAAATGGATGGCCACGATTGCACCAAACCACTCATATGTTCGTACGAACGGGAATAAACAATGGACCATCTTAGCGCCCACGTGCAAAGTTCTGTGAATCAGAGCCCACCGCGTGTGCTTTCGAGAACTCCTAGGATCAAGTCAGCCGTAGCTTGGATAAGTAAATAAATCAGATTTTCCGATCTATTGAAATGTTGAAAATTTAATAAAGTTTAAAAAATCATAACCTTGCAAAGAAAAATCACAAAAACAAACTGAAAATATCCCTGAACGATGCAGAGCAAGGGGACAATAATAAAAAAAATTGCAAATTAATAAATTATTTTTAATTTTTAATTAATTAATTTCTCTCTAGAGTAATTTAATTATTAAAAATTAACTATAAATCCTAAAATTTCAAAATTCACAGGGGATATTCCTTCCATCATTGGGAACATTCCCTAATTTTTCCAAGGTTAGGAAAAATCTCCAAAATGAAATTGTCCAATTTTCAACAAATTTTGTAATTATTTAAAAAAAATAATTATAAAAATTAAAAAAAGTTAGAAATTAAAAATAGAATTGGTTAAGAAATCCTTGGGGATTAAACTAAAGTCTAAAACTGGTTTTTCAATCTTTATAAAGTTTTAAAATGACAATTTAGGCCTTCGGGAGTTTGACTTGTAAATTTGAAATTTACAATGTAGCCCAAAAGTAAGTTTGGACTATATGACATAAGGTTGACTAATTTGGACACCAAATTAGATTAGATATTGAGTCCAATTAGTTAAACATAATCTAATCCTAACTCATGGGTTTCAATTACTCTAAACCCTGATTAAGTTTTACCCACAATAAACTTGATCAAACCCTTAATCCTTACCTATAGTATGTTTAAGTATGTTTTAAACCATAATTAGGCATAACCTCTATTGGACCTAATTAAACTCTTTAAGCCTTACTTAATTAGGCTTAATCTCACTCTAAACCCTACTTAGGTCTAAACCCCATTAGATCTAATTAAACTTTTACGCTTAACTAGATTTAGCATAAGTACTTCTTAAACCCTTAATAGGTCTAACCCTAATTAGACCTAATTAATCCATTAAGCCTTACCTAAATTAGGCTTAACCAACCTTAAATCTCTAATTAGGTATAACCATAATTAGACCTAATTAATCCATTAAGCCTTATTTAAATTAGGCTTAATCAACCTTAAACCCCAATTTGGTCTAATCCCTATTAAACCTTACTAATCTTTTAAGCTTTACCTAAATTAAGCTTAAGTACATCTTCAACCATAATTAGACCTAACCCCAATTGGATCTAATTAATCCTTTAAGACTTACTTAAATTATTCTTAGTTAACCTGAATTTCTAATTAGGTCTAACTATAATCAGACCAAATTAATCCTTTAAGCTTTACCTAAATTAGGCTTAAGTACATCTTAAACCTAATTAGATCTAATCCCAATTAGATCTAATTAAAAAATTAAGCCTTACCTAAATTAGTTTTAAGTACATCTTAAACTCTATCTAGGTCTAACCCCAATTAGACTTAAATAAACATTTAAGTTTTAACTAAATTAGGCTTTATTAACTTAAATCCTAATTAGGTCAACTCCCCAATTAGACCTATATAATCCATTAAGCCTTAACTAAAGTAACCTTCATTAAGCCTAAAAACGTAATTAGGTATAACATCAATTAGATCTAATTAATTCATTAAGCCTTAACTTTAAACCTTAATTAGGTCTAAACTTCAATTAGACCTAATTAATCTATTAAGCCTAACCTAAACTAGGCTTAATTAACTTTAAACTCCAATTAGGTCGAACCCTAATTAGACCTAATTAATATATTAGAACTTAACTAAACTAGGCTTAATTAACCTTAAACGTTAATGAGGTATAACTCTAATAAGACCTAATTAATCCTTTAAGCCCTAATAAAATTAGGCTTAATTAACCTTAAACCTTAATTAGGCCTAAACCCTAATTAGACCTAATTAATCTATTAACCTTACTTAAATTAGGCTTAATTAACTTTAAAACCCAATTAGGTTTAACCCAAATTAGACCTAATTAAACATTTAAGCCTTGCTTATATTAGACTTAATTATTCCTAAAATTCTAATTAAGTCTAACGCATATTAAGAATTAACTAATCTTTTAAACCTTACTTAAATTAGTTTAAATCCAACCCACATTTTTAAGTTCAATCTAATTGGAATTTAACTCTAATCCTAATTTTTAGGTTTAGCCCAACTTGAACCTAAAACAATCCAAATCCTTAGGTTCAACCTAACTTGAACCTAAATCAACCTAAATTCTGAGGCTCAACTCAACTTGAACCTAAAATAGCCTAAACCCTTAGGTTCAACCCAACTTGGACCTAAAACAATCCCAAACCTGAGGTTGATCCTAAACTTGGGGTTTAACCTAAATTGAAATTAAACCTTAGATTCAACCTACATTGAATTTAAACCCTAAGTCTAACCTACATTAGACTTATCCAATCTCTCTTATGTTCCGCCTACATTGAATTTAAACCCCAAGTCTAACCAACATTAGACTTCACCAATCTCTCTTAGGTTCAACTTACATTGAATCTAAGCCCCAAGTCCAACCTACATTGGACTTAATCAACATTTTATGTTCAAAGTAGATTGACCATAGACTATTATGTATAGCCTAATCTAGATATAACTTAAGTTAAAATAGTGAAGCTAGTATGACCTAACTTGAGTTAGATCCAAATCAACAAAACCTTTGAGTTGACTAAACCTAATATTGGTTAACTAAAGTCTTATTTTAGGTAAGTTCAATTCAACATGAATTAATCAAAATATGACTGAAGGTTAAGTAGGGTTTTGCTTCTTCATATGAAGATAAAAAGCTCGCTTAACCTTAGTTAATGAAAATTAGGATAGATAATCAAACCAACTTTAAACCAACTGACATAAAACTAAGTGATCAAAACTTAAATTAAAAACCATAAAATTCACCTTAAAAGATACTAAAACTTAAATTCAAATAAAAAATACAACCTGGTTTGAGAGGATACTTTGGAGGAGGCAACACATGGCTGCTAATAAAGTATCCTTTAGTCACTTGTGACTAATCAAATCGTAAAATTCAATGATCTTGCATGTGGAATCATGAGATCTTGACTGGATCATTCCAAATGATAAAAATAAAACACCAAAATTATAAAAATTACTTGGCCAATAAATTGTAAATAACATAAATTTTTCCATCCTCTAAAATCTGAAAAAGACATTAAAAACTAAATGAAACCTTAACAAAAAAAGATCACCGAATGCAAGTTGAACCCCAAAATTTGAATTTACAAAGTTCTCTTGCACAACACAGCCTATGGTTGATGACAAGAATCTTTTGGTCCTGGTTTAACCACCTTTCGGACTAAGTAGATTGGATTACTCTAACGACCTCGAGAAGACGTAGCCATAAACATCTNTAACGACCTCGAGAAGATGTAGCCATAAACATCTTGACCCGATTGTCTAAAAATTACAAATTTAAACAGAATCATTAAATTAAAATATAGTCTTGTAAAAACTTTGTTTTATAAGATTGTTAAGACATAATGCTAGCTGTTTTTTTTATTTACCTTACCTGTTATTAGGGTGTGCTAACTCTGTTTTGCAGAGATAACATTTTAAACATTGAAATGGTGAATCTAAAAAAAAATTAACAAAATAACAAAACAACAAAATAAATAATGACAAAATAAATAAATAAAATGACAATATAGAATGAAAGNTATAGAAACCACCCAATTCTCATGATTTTACAAATCTAAGCCGTAAACTACAATGTATATACCAATAATGAAAAATTATATTTCATCTTTTAAAATTAAAGTACTGATATTTTTTATATGATATGAAAAATTTTGGGTGATATAAATATAAAAAATAAAATTTAGATGCTTGAAATATAAACATATAAGAATTAGATGGTATGTTTGTCAATGTCCTTTTAGTTTTGTTTATATGATTTGTTACATATTTTTTTTATTTGGAAATGACAGTTGTTTTTTAATTTTTTTTTGTTTTTATGTAATTGTAAGTGAAGCTGCCTAGATGACAAGATTGAGCCATGTGACATATTTTGTAAATTATCTGGAGCTGCGTAGTTCAGACTGGTCTGATTATATATATGTTTTTTAAATTCAATTAGATCAATGATTAATTACCCCTTAGACACGTACTGCTCGAATATAATAAAAATGATGTCAGCCATGATAGGCTAAATTCAATTACAGCGGTCTTTAATTCCCACTCAAATATCAAATACATCTAAAAAATAGAACAAAAATTATAAAGCTAGATGTTTACATTGAGTACTAGTCGAAGAGAGGGTACAGTATGTAAAGTTACATTTTTGCATCTTCTTTAATGAGAGCATTATATGATATTTTAGATATTTTATATATATGGGCTTACAACTGAGCTATCATCTTACTCAGTCAGTTAAAGTCAGTGGGTCATGGTTCGGAAAGATTTTCTTATTCGATTGTGTTGAATTGGGGTTGTCAATCGACTTTTGATAGTCTTAAAGTCGATAAAACTTGGCTCGATTGACTTAACTTTGTCGATCGTTTATTCTAGTCGAATTGTCAACTATTGATTCTTTGTTGAGGAGTTTCTATTGGCAGAAAGAGGCTAGGCTATCAATCAAAAGGTGAATAATTGTAATATGATAGATTGATCATTCCTTGATGCGGAGGTCCACTGTGATAATATTGGATTATATTATTGTCAAATTTTGACCCCTGATCAGGAATCCTAGGGGCGTCCATGAGACTACTGGTGATATTGAACTTTTCCCTTGAGTTCAGTTGCTGTGATAGATATATCAATGCCTTTGCTAGACTCAATTTGCCTTAGACCTTGGTTCTGGTGGTCTACGCCTACTCGGCCTCCAACCCCAGGGGTTGCATTTGGTCAAGTGGGTCTTTTGGTCTCTCGCGAGTGGGCCCTCTCTAGTTGTACTTTTCCATCTTCTGTATCATTGGATCTCCTTGAGATTCGTGCTTACACATTTCCGATACACACCTTAATTTTGTTTTAATCAAATTCCTAATTGTCTGATTGCGCCAAATATGTATGCACATTTTTCGTAGTAAGAACGAGGAAAAAATTCTGTGGGGCTTTTTCTTATGTTGTTTGTCATCTCTCTATGCAGAAGACAAGTTTGAATCATAAATAAAAAAAAGGCATATATAATTGCCTCAAATTTTAATGTATATAATATTTATCATTGTAAGAATAAATTTAAAATAATACTTGTATATATTATAAATAATTATGTAATATGTATACAAATATATATTTTCAACCTCTCTTTAATTTCATCATTATCTTAGAAGGAAAGAAGACATTGCAACAAAACTTCCAAATAAAGATGGATGAATGAGGATACAGACATTTTGGCGAGTAGCCGAGTGCGTTTTCACCCTAATAAATGAACCAATTGCCTCATTTGTGTGGACCCCACAATGCCCATGAATTATTTGATCAAAAAATTGCTCTGCAGTAAACATATTATTGTAAAAATTAAAGAATGTCTGAATTAAAAATTATTAAGAAGATAGATTGAACAAGACAACATGAAAAACATCTTTTCATTAAGACGAGATTTAAATATTCTTCAATAAATATAGTGTCGCAATCACATTTTGAATTAATAAATTTTTTTTTTTATTAAAGTTTGGTATATTTTCATATAATCAGCCATTTTAGTACAAGTCCAAGGACAAGGATTGGGGCCTTGTTCAAAATGATTACGGAATGAACGAAATATAATACGTGTTATGTCTTATGTCATGGCCAAAGTTCCTTGAGCTGTTGAGTTTAGTGAAAATTTGCATAGTCGAGAAGGTACTCGATAATACTTTTATTAGGGAGTGACGTCGGGTGTGAGGCTATCGTGCAAAGAGTTTATTAGAGATGTGATTTGTAGATTCATAGGATTTTGTGAGTCGTTTAGTTCCTAAGTAATTTTAAGTTATTAAGTTGTACATCACAAATACGACTACACAAATCTCGAGAAGACTTAATCTTAGTAGGACAAAAGCATAAGTTCAAGTATTGATTATTGCACTAGTAGGCTGAATTTTAGGCTGACTAAACGAAGGTCCAACCAAACCAATGCCCATGTCAATGATGACTATTCAACCGGCATCTGACATTAGAAATATCAACAACCACCATGAGGGAAATTCTTTTATATAAGTTCATCGATTAGAGGAAGACTGCCTGTCAGAATAATATAACGCGCCCTGTGCTTGGTGCAACAATCCTTCCCAAGGATAACGAGCCTTTGCAATGAACTTCTCGGAGAGGTGATTTTAAATCATTCGGTTGGCCGATCAACTCTTGCCCAACTGAACAAACACAAAGCAATCAAACTAGAATGTTACCAACACGAAACAATGCCAAATACAGTTACAAACATAGAATGACACCAACTGCGGTTACAAGATCAAAGTATATCTATGGTATTTGCAAATATGTAAATGTGTAATGACTCATAAATGATGGTAATGTTTCCATTAAAGTGGGAAAATCATATAACTTACTATATTGTTCCTATGACTTATAAATAGAAAGGTTTTCACGAAAAGGGACTATTGGAAAAATTCTCAGAAATTTAATATTACTTTTATTTTCATTCCTCTACTCTCTTTCCACTCATTAGACCAACACACTATTTATTGGGCGTGATCCACATGACATTTTGGGATTCTACATCCTAAAAGGTGCATTGAGATTGAATCATGCATTCAACAAGACGAGGAAAGCATCAAGGGGAAGGAACACAACAACAAGAAACCTATAACATAGAGTCCATTTAAGAATTAACACAACAACAAATTCAGGAACTTAGACACTAGATGACAGAACAACTTACAGAATTGACCCGTGTGGTGCTTGAGGGGAGTGTGCATCCTATCCCACAATCTAATCCACCAACACTTGAGCCCCAAGATCACCAAATGAATCAAGCAGTTGAATGAGTGGACTCCTACTATTAGGAGTGTGCTAGGTCCATACCAAAAAGCACGCCGCAAGCATTGTTCTGACATATCATTGAAACTAAACCGTAAGAAAAGTTAAAGGTTCCCTCCATGGAACCCTACAATGGTCGGAGCGATCTGATCGACTATATCGCATCCTTCGAGTCGGCAATCTGCCTTCCCAAAATTTTTGACGTATTAAAATGTCAACTATTCTACACCACGCCGAGAGATTTGGATCTCAGGAGGTTCAATGGACTCCTGGTTGGAATTATAAATTCCTTTAGAGAGTACAAGAAGTTTTTTACATCACAATTCACTAGGGCCTAAAATCCCTGTAAGGATTCAGAATCCTCATAGTACATAAAAAAGGACCTAACGACAGCCTACAGGCTTCGTCACATCGTTCTATAAGGAAAAACTCCTGGTGCGAAACCTAGAGCAAATGATTGCTAAAACTACCTTAGCACAAGGGTTAAGAAGTGCCCCGTTCAGATATTTCCTGGATATAGAAAACTCTAAAACGTTGGTTGAACTCGTGGAGTTGGTTAACAACCACTTCATAAAAAAAGAATACATTAACTCATCTGTCTCAGAAGGCAAGAAGTTTGACTAAAAATCAAGTAACATAAGCTCGCGAGATGATAGGTGGAGGGAGAAGGATGGCTGGCGACCGAATTGTGAAAGAGGTTGGTCGTCCGACATATATAATGAACCCAACTGAAACACACAAAAATGCAGCCAACAAAATGATCGCACTACAGGAGATTGAGGAATGCCTAGGCCCATGTAGCTGAGGTCCTTGACGGAAGAATTGTTGAAAGTCATTCAAGATGAAGAAAACATCTGAAAGGCCACCCCTATGAGAACCAGAGCCTCCATCTGAAATTCTAACAAATACTACAAGTTTCACAAAGACCACGACCATGATGCAGAAGAGTGCAAGCACCTCCGTAGCCTGATTGAAGAGTTGATAAGGGCCAAAAATCTCAAGTCATTTGTAGCCCCAAAAGCACATACTCAGGAAAGCAACTGTAGAAGATGATTCACATGGACCTGTCAGAGCTAATGCTATCCACATAACTGAGATAGTGATAGTAATATTGGAAAGAGATTTGATTTGAAAATCTAGCAAGAAAAAGCCTTTTATAGAATGAATGCATTGTAACTTTCATTCCAAATAGAAAGCCCCACCCCTCAATCATTTTCACTAATGCAGATCTTTCTGTTGTAGACCTTACTTTTGTGAGGACACACTAGACACACCCTTTCAACAATCCTAAACTAGGGTTGTACCTTTGAATTCCTAAATCTTAAAAGATTATCAAATCCACCTAATTAAAAGAGAAAAAGGAGCATTTAGACTTGACTTGGACATGAATCAAGTCAATAACACGCTAATACAACCATGGTGTGACAGCAATAACACCGCGTGCAGCTCCTTGAAATCTTGCGCGTAGCTCCCTACAATCCTGTAAGAATGCCACCACAATAACAAGATCATACATCCGCCCAATGGCTCTGCACATCTCCCTGCAATCCCGCGCACAGCTCCTCGCAATTCCGCAAGCATACCACTACAATCCCACAGTCATACCCCCACAATACCGCACTACACACTGCTGCAACCCTCACAGTTCCCCACCAACTATACCGTAATAACACACTAATACGACCGTGATACTTCCACATCAACACCACTGCTACGATTATTTGCTGATAAAATCATAATACAATGATAATAACATTGAAAATAACACCACCTGAAATGCTTAAAATTTGAATTTGACCAACTAATCACTCCACACCACCTTGACCATTTGGTCAACCCTTGGCCCCCATGTGGTTAACATGTCGACCATATGATTAAACCAACTTTATATGGTCTATACATAGAACATACCAAACCACATGACCAATTTTACATCCAAATGAGTTTAAATGGTCAATCCCAGGATCACATGAATAACCATTACCTTAGGAACCATTTAACTAATTGATTAATCAAATAATTGATTAAATTGAACTCTTATAAAGGGCTTGACCTATGTACCCCCATGGAGAACCATAACCCATCATGACACAAAGAAAAATAATTATTTAACACATTAAACATCCAAAGCCACTATTTTTGACCAAGTCCAAGATGAGGTGAGGTGGAGGACACATGGCCCTTTACATGACATCTATCTCATCTCCTTGGACTAGCTTGGGAGCGTCAAACTAGCTCACTTTTGAGATCCAAATCCACCTCACCATCTCTCTGATGAGAATCCAAGCATACCCTAGCCACCCTCTTCACCATGCTTGGACTCATGATGAGCACACCATGGGGAATAAAAGGACATGACTATCCACAGCCAAATTCTATCCCCTAAGCTCCCCTAAACATCCTTGAGCCACCTCCTATCTCCACCAATCAACTATGAGATCTTCCATGGCCTCTAATGGCTATTTAAGGCCCTACCCAAGAGCTCCACAAGACCCTAAACACTGTCACACTCAACATCAAAGGCAGTTGATTCCCCATAGTTTCAGCCTTGGAAACCCATTAGGGAACCTTACATTTGCACCTCAAAATGAGGAACTTTTTCGGGACAGACATAAATCCTTCTAAAATGTCAACCTAACTCTTTCAAAAGCTTCACAAGGTCCTCACGACACCTCCCCAATCAAAATTGAGGCATCCAAAAGATCCTAATCCACTTCAAGCTGAAACTGAGTCACCATTTCACCAAGGACATACATAGGCCCGATTTCATCCCAATTTGAATCAAGGACAAGCTTTGTGAGGACAAGGCAAACATTTCCATCAACCTCAATTGAGGCTACACCTCTTGAGACTAGGTATGTGCCGTGTACTCTAGAATTAAGCTTGATTTTGAACTTTTATGAATGAAATTATTATTTAATGCCTAAATAATTGCTTGGATGTGTTTGCCTAAGCATGATGAAGCTTTTGGAACAAAAATCATGAAATTTGACTAAAAATATGGAGAGATCTTGTGGTCTAAACAAGAATGGTTATCAATTAATTTCCCTATGAGGACGATGAACTGATGTCATCAATTTCTGTGTAACGGAAATGGACGACCACGATTTCTTACACAGAAATGGATGGCCACGATTGCACCAAACCACTCATATGTTCGTACGAACGGGAATAAACAATGGACCATCTTAGCGCCCACGTGCAAAGTTCTGTGAATCAGAGCCCACCGCGTGTGCTTTCGAGAACTCCTAGGATCAAGTCAGCCGTAGCTTGGATAAGTAAATAAATCAGATTTTCCGATCTATTGAAATGTTGAAAATTTAATAAAGTTTAAAAAATCATAACCTTGCAAAGAAAAATCACAAAAACAAACTGAAAATATCCCTGAACGATGCAGAGCAAGGGGACAATAATAAAAAAAATTGCAAATTAATAAATTATTTTTAATTTTTAATTAATTAATTTCTCTCTAGAGTAATTTAATTATTAAAAATTAACTATAAATCCTAAAATTTCAAAATTTACAGGGGATATTCCTTCCATCATTGGGAACATTCCCTAATTTTTCCAAGGTTAGGAAAAATCTCCAAAATGAAATTGTCCAATTTTCAACAAATTTTGTAATTATTTAAAAAAAATAATTATAAAAATTAAAAAAAGTTAGAAATTAAAAATAGAATTGGTTAAGAAATCCTTGGGGATTAAACTAAAGTCTAAAACTGGTTTTTCAATCTTTATAAAGTTTTAAAATGACAATTTAGGCCTTCGGGAGTTTGACTTGTAAATTTGAAATTTACAATGTAGCCCAAAAGTAAGTTTGGACTATATGACATAAGGTTGACTAATTTGGACACCAAATTAGATTAGATATTGAGTCCAATTAGTTAAACATAATCTAATCCTAACTCATGGGTTTCAATTACTCTAAACCCTGATTAAGTTTTACCCACAATAAACTTGATCAAACCCTTAATCCTTACCTATAGTATGTTTAAGTATGTTTTAAACCATAATTAGGCATAACCTCTATTGGACCTAATTAAACTCTTTAAGCCTTACTTAATTAGGCTTAATCTCACTCTAAACCCTACTTAGGTCTAAACCCCATTAGATCTAATTAAACTTTTACGCTTAACTAGATTTAGCATAAGTACTTCTTAAACCCTTAATAGGTCTAACCCTAATTAGACCTAATTAATCCATTAAGCCTTACCTAAATTAGGCTTAACCAATCTTAAATCTCTAATTAGGTGTAACCATAATTAGACCTAATTAATCCATTAAGCCTTATTTAAATTAGGCTTAATCAACCTTAAACCCCAATTTGGTCTAATCCCTATTAAACCTTACTAATCTTTTAAGCTTTACCTAAATTAAGCTTAAGTACATCTTCAACCATAATTAGACCTAACCCCAATTGGATCTAATTAATCCTTTAAGACTTACTTAAATTATTCTTAGTTAACCTGAATTTCTAATTAGGTCTAACTATAATCAGACCAAATTAATCCTTTAAGCTTTACCTAAATTAGGCTTAAGTACATCTTAAACCTAATTAGATCTAATCCCAATTAGATCTAATTAAAAAATTAAGCCTTACCTAAATTAGTTTTAAGTACATCTTAAACTCTATCTAGGTCTAACCCCAATTAGACTTAAATAAACATTTAAGTTTTAACTAAATTAGGCTTTATTAACTTAAATCCTAATTAGGTCTAATCCCCAATTAAACCTAATTAATCCATTAAGCCTTAACTAAAGTAACCTTCATTAAGCCTAAAAACCTAATTAGGTATAACATCAATTAGATCTAATTAATTCATTAAGCCTTAACTAAAGTATGTTTAATTAAATTTAAACCTTAATTAGGTCTAAACTTCAATTAGACCTAATTAATCTATTAAGCCTTACCTAAACTAGGCTTAATTAACTTTAAACCCCAATTAGGTCGAACCCTAATTAGACCTAATTAATATATTAAGAGTTAACTAAACTAGGCTTCATTAACCTTAAACCTTAATTAGGTATAACTCCAATAAGACCTAATTAATCCTTTAAGCCCTAATAAAATTAGGCTTAATTAACCTTAAACCTTAATTAGGCCTAAAATCTAATTAGACCTAATTAATCTATTAACCTTACTTAAATTAGGCTTAATTAACTTTAAACCCAAATTAGGTTTAACCCAAATTAGACCTAATTAAACATTTAAGCCTTGCTTATATTAGACTTAATTATTCCTAAAATTCTAATTAAGTCTAACGCATATTAAGAATTAACTAATCTCTTAAACCTTACTTAAATTAGTTTAAATCCAACCCACATTTTTAAGTTTAATCTAATTGAAACCTAACTGTAATCCTAATTTTTAGGTTCAGCCCAACTTGAACCTAAAACAATCCAAATCCTTAGGTTCAACCTAACTTGAACCTAAATCAACCTAAATTCTGAGGCTCAACTCAACTTGAACCTAAAATAGCCTAAACCCTTAGGTTCAACCCAACTTGGACCTAAAACAATCCCAAACCTGAGGTTGATCCTAAACTTGTTGTTTAACCTAAATTCAAATTAAACCTTAGATTCAATCTACATTGAATTTAAACCCTAAGTCTAACCTACATTAGACTTATCCAATCTCTCTTATGTTCCGCCTACATTGAATTTAAACCCCAAGTCTAACCAACATTAGACTTCACCAATCTCTCTTAAGTTCAACTTAAATTGAATCTAAGCCCCAAGTCCAATCAACATTGGACTTAATCAACATTTTATGTTCAAATTAGATTGAACATAGACTATTATGTATAGCCTAATCTAGATATAACTTAAGTTAAAATAGTGAAGCTAGTATGACCTAACTTGAGTTAGATCCAAATCAACAAAACCTTTGAGTTGACTAAACCTAATATTGGTTAACTAAAGTCTTATTTTAGGTAAGTTCAACTCAACATGAATTAATCTAAATATGACTGAAGGTTAAGCAGGGTTTTGTTTCTTCGTATGAAGATAAAAAGCTCGCTTAACCTTAGTTAATGAAAACTAGGATAGATAATCAAACCAACTTTAAACCAACTGACATAAAACTAAGTGATCAAAACTTAAATTAAAAACCATAAAATTCACCTTAAAAGATACTAAAACTTAAATTCAAATAAAAAATACAACCTGGTTTGAGAGGATACTTTGGAGGAGGCAACACATGGCTGCTAACAAAGTATCCTCTAGTCACTTGTGACTAATCAAATCGTAAAATTTAATGATCTAGCATGATGGAACCATGGGATCTTGACTGGATCATTTCAAATGATAAAACTAAAACACCAAAATGATAAAAATTACTCGGCCAATAAATTATAAATAACCTAAATTTTTCTATCCTCCAAAATCTGAAAAAGACATTAAAAACTAAATGAAACCTTAACAAAAAAAGATCATCGAATGCAAGTTGAACCCCAAAATTAGAATTTACAAAGTTCTCTTGCACAACACAGCCTATGGTTGATGACAAGAATCTTTTGGTCCTGGTTTAACCACCTTTCGGACTAAGTAGATTGGATTACTCTAACGACCTCGAGAAGACGTAGCCATAAACATCTCGACCTGGTTGTCTAAAAATTACAAATTTAAACTGAATCATTAAATTAAAATATAGTCTTGTAAAAACTTTGTTTTATAAGATTGTTGAAGACATAATGCTAGCTGTATTTTTGATTTACCTTACCTGTTATTAGGGTGTGCTAACTCTGTTTTGCAGAGATAACACTTTAAACATTGAAATGGTGAATCTAAAAAAAATTTAACAAAATAACAAAACAACAAAATAAATAATGACAAAATAAATAAATAAAATGACAATATAGAATGAAAGATAAAACAAAACAATAAAAGACAATAAACAACACAATAATGACAAAATGCAAACAAACAAAACTTTTAGGTAGTATAGAGTCTTCAGGAATCTACTACCTTTAGGACTGAATGTCAACTTTTTTTCCTTAACAACACTTAAAATTTTTGAGAAAAAAATGTTAACCTTAATTGGGCGTTTCCTTAGGCAATCTTAATTACTCAGAATGTAATTAACTATAAGAGCTTGCTCTTATAAGAGACTTTCAGTCAAAATTTTAAGGTTGGTTGGTTTGAAATATATATTTAATGTAACTTGATATGTAATTTTGAAATGTAATGTTTTGTTTTTGAAAAATATGGGACCAAACAGACTCATATATCTAATATTTAAAATAACCGCACACAATATCACAAGCAATACACTATCCCAAGAGATAGGCATACTACTTGACCACATGCTCGATTAAATAAAAGAAATAGTTTATGGTATCTGTTTGGTCTGCGAACCTTTTATCTGAACCCACAAGTTTCCCTACATAATATAAAAATTAGATAGGATTTATTATACTTAGGTTCTTAGTTCCCTATAAAGGCAAGCCCCTTTAGTTATATACATCTCAAATGATTGAATTCACTTAAGAAAAATCTCGATTAAGATCAGTGGTTTTATTTTAAAAATTTTAAAGTTTAACTTTTCAAGGTTAGACATGGGAAGGCAAAAAGGGAATGACTTAAGTTGGAATAGTTAATTAGAAATCCAAAGGAATGAAACGCTGGAGATGTCATGAATCCCAGGAAAGCCCCAGTGACTTCCCAAAATATTCTATTATTTGGCTTTAGGTTTTAGAATGATGTCATTTAATGTTTGATCTTGCCAATTATTTAATTTAAGGCTTACACTTACAACATATTTGATAGAGTAAACAACCTAGAAAATAGGAGGATTTATATCATATCATACGACAACCTCAGAACCTAAAGAGAGTTAGGACTTATACTGCACGATAGGGTCATGAATGAGCCCAAAAATAAAGTGAGGATTTATGTCGTGCTAGTTGAACTACCTCAAAATCTTATAGCTTGTTATTTAATTCTAAGGAATGGTTTAGTTGAATAAGATCTATTATAGTCTTGATTCGTCGGTGGTAGTCCTTCGACTTGCTGCCCATAAAGTTTACTCCATTTTCCGTAACCTAGAAATTATGGGTTTAGTTTAAAGTTTATGTAAACATGCAAATTATTTAGTCACGACTAGCCGTAGGGTACCACCTAGCATATGTTCTACTTTTGTCTACCCTAGGGACCTTGCATGTATAGTAACTAAATGCAGAAGTAAAAGAAATAAATAAAGCGCAGTAAAAATATAGCAAAATGAGGTAAATGCAAAATAAAAGTGTGGACCTGGGATTCCTGCCACTACTACATGGTTAATATGATATAGTATAGCAATGGGCAAAAACTTTAAAGAAATCATAGGAAAACCCGAGGAGAATTCAAACAAGTCATAAAAAAGCTCGAGTGAAAAAAATAAAATGCAATGACACATATAAAATATGGAGGGTGGGTAAAAGAATTTAAGTTTGGGGTGGGCTCAAAACTGGGCTATGTGCTTTATACTCCATCTTTTGATTGAAGATACCAGCCAAACAATTTAAGGAGGGAAATTCTTGGCCTCAAACAAATTAACTAAAAAGAGGACTTTTATAGTATAATATCCAAAATCCTTTGATGCTGTCATGAATGTAGAGTTTAATTAGCAATCAAAAGTAGTGATGTCATGAGAATAATAGTATATATATTCTATTATTATGTTATGAGTAGGTGTTTTGGAAAATCAGGTAGTCTGCAAGTTAATCACTTTAATCGATCTAGGACTACCGATAACCTAAGCAAGCCAGGAGCAACTTTAAAAGTTGAGGAATAGTATCATCAATCATATCCCCTCCTAAAAGGTCGTTGAGGTAAGAGATACTATTAAAATGTCACACTCTTAGTACACATAAGCATTATTGTCATCACCCTAATCACTAAGGCCATCCAACGTATACCAGCCAGATAATCCATCTGTGGCATCTCAACTATCCTCAATTTCTAGGAGGATCTAATTGTAAAGTTCAAGCTCAAATCTCTGAGGATTGGGTTTAATTTGTAGGTTAAGTAGTAACGAGAAATTTCATTAGTTGATTTAATTAAATTAAGGTTTTGAATCATATATTGGTGTATCCTTATGCTTAAGGTTGATTTCTTTTCAACATATTGGGATGTACTTGCAGAGTTAAAGGGATTTCACACTCCTACCCTTCAATTAGATTTGAGCTTATAGTGAGTTCTAAATGTTTTTCTAAATGTTCAAGTTCATTTTTATTTATGTCTTAGCTAATCCCCATGTGATATTAGATCAAACCTAATTCACTAATAAGATCTTAAGGGCTAGAGGTAGACTTGTAATTTTGGAAAATTTATGAAATCACTTGATCTTCATTGAAAAAGATTGGATTCTATTTCTCTATTAATTGAGAGTTTATATTATTGAGATATAAACTTCCTAATTAAAAAACTCTTCATTTTAGAATCATTAAAACTTTTACTTTTTCTTCTAATTCTTATCAACCTTGATAACTACAAATTTTCCCTTTTATAGAAAATTTTGTGAGTGAGTTGATACCCTATATTCCCTTAGGTTTCAATCATTTCAGAGAGTTAATAATTATTTTTAAATTCCCTCCACTCTGATTTAACCTAAATATTAATTAAATTATGGTAAAAGTTAAATTCCTAAAGTGCCCTAATAAGTTTCTATCTAAAAAATTCCACATATTCATTCAAGCATTCATGAAAGTTTGTTGGTTAGTTACTCATGAGCCCATTAACACAACAAAGGAGAATCCAAATTTTTATGACATTTATGTATTTTCTGTATTTAATTAAATAATTTATTATGCATTTTTAGTTTTAATTGATTTAACTTCTCCAAACAAGTCTTCTATCTATGAGAAAATTATATGATCTTTCATAAGGTCAGAGGGTCAATTTGGTAAATTTTAGTGATTTTTAAAATGTATTTGAATTATTATAACTTTTAAATGATCTTTAAAGGAAAAATAAATAAAAAATATTTTTTATTTTAAAATGCAAATTTATTTTTCCCTAACCCCTCTAACTCAAGGGAACTCAAAGAAAAAGTTGTTTTTACATTTTTATGTCTTTCAGTTTATTTTTTATGAATTTTTGAATGAACATAAAGAGATTTCTTAGAAAATTAGGGCTTCCAACCTTAGGAGTGTTTTTTGATTTGGGAAAAATTATAGCACATCCCTAATGTCATGAAGAACAAACCTTCAAAGTTTCATGTTATGAAAATTAATATTTAATTTTTTTATGATTTAATTTTTTTATGTGATTTTAATTAATTTAATCTAAAATAGAAAAAAAATCAAAGTTTGTTCCCAATTATTCTCCTTTATTTACTTAACACAAAGGCTGTTTTTGTTTTATTTTTATGAGTTTTCTACATCAATATATGATTTTCTTAAAGTGCAAGTTATTTTTCTAAAAAATTAAATCAAAAAATCCTATTTACATTTACCCATAGGAATATCACATAAAATCACAACAATATCATAATATCATGCAAGCACAACATTAAAACAGTGCAAATAATTTCATAAGATCACTAGAATACAATACATGTAACATGGTGTAAATAAAATGACAAAATAGTGCAAATAATACCAGAATACTACCAAAATACAATATGGAATAACACAGGCATAGTTGAAATAGCAGAACAATAAGAATAACATAGGAATACAACCAAAATATAACCTGAAATAACACGGACTATGTAAAAACAATAGAACAGTAAGAATAACACCATGATACTACTAGAATAACACCATGAATAACACATAGCCTAAAAACCATCCAACTTAAAATGTTAAGGTATCCTTATATACTTAACCAAATAAATTTTGAAATGATCATCTCTGAGATTAGAACATATTCATATAGCTATGTACGTATGATGCGTTCATAATTTTTATAGAAATCCAAAAATATGAAGAAAATGAGGTGTTTTTTGAGTTTTACCTATGCCCAAGAGGGTAGGCCTCAATTGGGTGTTTGTAGAAGCTTTATTTGAGGTCTAGGATCCTCTTCCAAGTGCTAAATTTGTTTGAAGATGGGTCAAGTGCCAACTTGAAAAAAAAAAGGTGTTTCAATTTCGTTTATGGTTAGGTTAGGAAGCTTGTAGCAAGGGGATTTTGATGGAGAAAGTGATTTAATGGTGTGTGAAAGCTTGTGAAACAATTGGATTGATGTTTTGGTGGAGCTTGTGGAGATACCTAGAAGAAGGTTATGGATTGGAGCTTCAAAAATAGGGTTTTAAGTTCAGGGAAAAGGATAAAATATGGTTGAAATAAACTTAGGAAATGTGTAGAAAAGTTTGAAAACAAATGGGCAGCTCCTCCTCAAGTAAAATGCAATAATCCTCTCTTCATCATGGAATGGTGCATTATTTATAGGCCAAGGAAGGTGGCCAAGTGACTTGGAAAATGTTGTCAAGGTGGTGTTGATGTGGAGGTCAAGCTCTAATAGGAAGAAGCCACATAAGATGGGTGGACTTGGGTTTTGTCAAAAGGGGGTGTTTAGACCTTTAAACATTTAGGTAGCTAAGTCATGAGAGGCTAGAAGGTAAGGTGAATTTCAATTTAATGGGGCAGCAAAAAATGATGGTAAAACCATTGCATTTTGCCATATGTCCAAAGGATTAATTTTAAAGTAGAACGGGTTTGAGACAAGCAGTATTTACCCATTGTTAACCCAACAAAAATGGTTTGGAGTGGCTTCCTAGGTGACTAAGATGGTTGGCCTGCTCANAGCTCGATTAAATAAAATAAATAGTTTATGGTATCTGTTTGGTCAGCGAACGTTTTATCTGAACCCACAAGTTTCCCTACATAATATTAAAATTAGATAGGATTTATTATACTTAGGTTCTTAGTTCCCTATAAAGGCAAGCCCCTTTAGTTAATTACATCTCAAATGATTGAATTCACTTAAGAAAAATCTCAATTAAGATCAGTGGCTCTATTTTCAAAATTTCAAAGTTTAACTTTTCAAGGTTAGACATGGGAAGGCAAAAAGGGAACAACTCAAGTTGGAATAGTTAATTAGAAATCCAAAGGAATGAAACGCTGGGGATGCCATGAATCCAAGAAAAGCCCCAGTGACTTCCCAAAATATTCTATTATTTGGCTTTAGGTTTTAGAAATGATGTCATTTAATCTTTGATCTTGCCAATTTTTTAATTTAAGGCTTACACTTACAACATATTTGATAGAGTAAACAACCTAGAAAATAGGAGGATTTATATCGTATCATACGACAACCTCAGAACCTAAAGAGAGTTAGGACTTATACTGTACAATAGGGTCATGAATGAGCCTAAAAATAAAGTGAGGATTTATGTCGTGGTAGTCAAACTATCTTAAAATCTTATAGCTTGTTATTTAATTCTAAGGAATGGTTTAGTTGAATAAGATCTATTATAGTCTTGATTCGTCGGTGGAAGTCCTTTGACTTGCTGCCCACAAAGTTTACTCCATTTTGCGTAACCTAGAAATTATGGGTTTAGTTTACAGTTTGTGTAAACATGCAAATTATTTAGTCACAGCTAGCCGTAGGGTACCACCTAGCATATGTTCTACTTTTTTCTACCCTAGGGACCTTGCATGTATAGTAACTAAATGCAGAAGTAAAAGAAATAAATAAAGCACAGTAAAAATATAGCAAAATGAGGTAAATGCAAAATAAAAGTGTGGACCTGGGATTCCTGCCACTACTACATGGTTAATATGATATAGTATAGCAATGTGCAAAAATTTTAAACAAATCTTAGGAAAACCCGAGGAGAATTCAAACAAGTCATAAAAAGCTCGAGTGAAAAAAATAAAATGCAATGACACATATAAAATGTAGAGGGTGGGTAAAAGAATTTAAGTTTGGGGTGGGCTCAGAGCTGGGCTGTGTGCTTTATACTCCAACTTTTGATAGAAGATACCAACCAAACAATTTAAGGAGGGAAATTCTTGGCCTCAAACAAATTAACTAAAAAGAGGACTTTTATAGTATAATATCCAAAATCCTTTGATGCTGTCATGAATGTAGAGTTTAATTAGCAATCAAAAGTAGTGATGTCATGAGAATAATAGTATATATATTCTATTATTATGTTATGAGTAGGTGTTTTGGAAAATCAGGTAGTCTGCAAGTTAATCACTTTAATCGATCTAGGACTACCGATAACCTAAGCAAGCCTGGAGCAACTTTAAAAGTTGAGGAGTAGTATCATCAATCATATCCCCTCCCAAAAGGTCGTTGAGGTAAGAGATACTATTAAAATGTCACACTCTTAGTACACATAAGCATTATTGTCATCACCCTAATCACCAAGGCCATCCAACGTATACCAGCCGGATAATCCATCTGTGGCATTTCAACTATCCTCAATTTCTAGGAGAATCTAAGTGTAAAGTTCAAGCTCAAATCTCTGAGAATTGGGTTTAATTTGTAGGTTAAGTAGTAACGAGAAATTTCATTAGTTGATTTAATTAAATAAAGGTTTTGAATCATATATTGGTGTATCCTTATGCTTAAGGATGATTTCTTTTCAACATATTGAGATGTACTTGCAGAGTTAAACGGATTTCACACTCCTACCCTTCAATTAGATTTGAGCATATAGTGAGTTCTAAATGTTTTTCTAAATGTTCAAGTTCATTCTTATTTATGTCTCAGCTAATCCCCATGTGATATTAAATCAAACCTAATTCACTAATAAGCTCTTAAGGCCTAGTAGTAGACTTTTAATATTGGAAAATTTATGAAATCACTTGATCTTGATTGAAAAAGATTGGATTCTATTTCTCTATTAATTGAGAGTTTATATTATTGAGATATAGACTTCCTAATTCAAAAACTCTTCATTTTATAATCATTAAAACTTTCATTTTTTCTTCTAATTCTTATCAACCTTGATAACTACAAATTTTACCTTTTATAGAAAATTTTTTGAGTGAGTTGATACCCTATATTCCCTTAGGTTTCAATCATTTCAGAGAGTTAATAATTATTTTTAAATTCCCTCTACTTTGATTTAACCTAAATATTAACTAAATTACGGTAAAAGTTAAATTCCTAAAGTGCCCCAATAAGTTTCTATCTCAAAAATCCCACATATTCATTCATGCATTCATGAATTTTTGTTGGTTAGTTACTCATGAGCCAATTAACACAACAAAGGAGAATCCAAATTTTTATGACATTTATGTATTTTCTGTATTTAATTAAATAATTTATTATGCATTTTTAGTTTTAATTGATTTAACTTCTCCAAACAAGTCTTCTATCTATGAGAAAATTATATGATCTTTCATAAGGTCAGAGGGTCAATTTGGTAAATTTTAGTGATTTTTAAAATGTATTTGAATTATTATAACTTTTAAATGATCTTTAAAGGNCATTTATTATGCATTTTTAGTTTTAACTGATTTAACTTCTCCAAACAAGTCTTCTATAAATGAGAAAATTATATGATCTTTCCTAAGGTCAGAGAGTCAATTTGGTAAATTTTAGTGATTTTTAAAATGTATTTGAATTATTATAACTTTTAAATGATCTTTAAAGAAAAAATAAATAGAAAATATTTTTTATTTTAAAATGCAAATTTATTTTTCCCTAACCCCTCTAACTCAAGGGAACTTAAAGAAAAAGTTGTTTTTACATTTTTATGTCTTTCAGTTTATTTTTTATGAATTTTTAAATGAACATTAAGAGATTTCTTAGAAAATTAGGGCTTCCAACCTTAGGGGTGTTTTTTGATTTGGGAAAAATTATAGCACATCCCTAATGTCATGAAGAACAAACCTTCAAAGTTTCATGTNCAAAGAAAAAGTTGTTTTTACATTTTTATGTCTTTCAGTTTATTTTTTATGAATTTTTGAATGAACATAAAGAGATTTCTTAGAAAATTAGGGCTTCCAACCTTAGGAGTGTTTTTTGATTTGGGAAAAATTATAGCACATCCCTAATGTCATGAAGAACAAACCTTCAAAGTTTCATGTTATGAAAATTAATATTTAATTTTTTTATGATTTAATTTTTTTATGTGATTTTAATTAATTTAATCTAAAATAGAAAAAAAATCAAAGTTTGTTCCCAATTATTCTCCTTTATTTACTTAACACAAAGGCTGTTTTTGTTTTATTTTTATGAGTTTTCTACATCAATATATGATTTTCTTAAAGTGCAAGTTATTTTTCTAAAAAATTAAATCAAAAAATCCTATTTACATTTACCCATAGGAATATCACATAAAATCACAACAATATCATAATATCATGCAAGCACAACATTAAAACAGTGCAAATNGAACACAAAGGTTGTTTTTGTTTTATTTTTATGAGTTTTCTACATCAATATATGATTTTTTTAAAGTGCAAGTTATTTTTCTAAAAAATTAAATTAGAAAATCCCATTTAAATTTAACCATAGGAATATCACATAAAATCACAACAATATCATAATATCATGCAAGCACAACATTAAAACAGTGCAAATAATTTCATAAGATCACTAGAATACAATACATGTAACATGGTGTAAATAAAATGACAAAATAGTGCAAATAATACCAGAATACTACCAAAATACAATATGGAATAACACAGGCATAGTTGAAATAGCAGAACAATAAGAATAACATAGGAATACAACCAAAATATAACCTGAAATAACACGGACTATGTAAAAACAATAGAACAGTAAGAATAACACCATGATACTACTAGAATAACACCATGAATAACACATAGCCTAAAAACCATCCAACTTAAAATGTTAAGGTATCCTTATATACTTAACCAAATAAATTTTGAAATGATCATCTCTGAGATTAGAACATATTCATATAGCTATGTACATATGATGCGTTCATAAATTTTATAGAAATCTAAAAATATGAAGAAAAGGAGGTGTTTTTTGAGTTTTACCTATGCCCAAGAGGGGAGGCCTCAATTGGGTGTTTGTAGAAGCTTTATTTGAGGCCTAGGATCCTCTTCCAAGTGCTAAATTTTTTTGAAGATGGGTCAAGTGTCAACTTAACAAAAAAAAGGTGTTTCAACTTGGTTTATGGTTAGGTTAGGAAGCTTGGAGCAAGGGGATTTTGATGGAGAAAGTGATTTAATGGTGTGTGAAAGCTTGTGAAACAATTGGATTGATGTTTTGGTGGAGCTTGTGGAGAGACCTAGAAGAAGGTCTTGGATTGGAGCTTCAAAACTAGGGTTTTAAGTTCAGGGAAAAGGATAAAATATGGTTGAAATAAACTTAGGAAATGTTTAGAAAAGTTTGAAAACAAATGGGCAGCTCCTCCTTAAGTAAAATGCAATAATCCTCTCTTCATCATGGAATGGTGCATTATTTATAGGCCAAGGAAGGTGGCCAAGTGACTTGGAAAATGTTGTCAAGGTGGTGTTGATGTGGAGGTCAAGCTCTAATAGGAAGAAGCCACATAAGATGGGTGGACTTGGGTTTTGTCAAAAGGGGGTGTTTAGACCTTTAAACATTTAGGTAGCTAAGTCATGAGAGGCTAGAAGGTAAGGTGAATTTCAATTTAATGGGGCAGCAAAAAATGATGGTAAAACCATTGCATTTTGCCATGTGTCCAAAGGATTAATTTTAAAGTAGAACGGGTTTGAGACAAGCTGTGTTTACCCATTGTTAACCCAACAAAAATGGTTTGGAGTGGCTTCCTAGGTGACTAAGATGGTTGGCCTGCTCAAGGAGGTGAGTGGAAAAGCTTTTAAGGTTTTTTTGGCTTAAGGAAAATTCTCTTCATGGTTTCTTATTTAGGTGAAAGTAGGGCAATAAGTGGGTCTAATTTATTGGATGAAGTCCTACCTTTACCATTTAAAGAAATTTAAGGTGTATTAGGTCTACATGGATGAGCATAAGTCTAAAATCATAGGCACAATTTTAATTTTGCAAAGAATCATTGACCTGGTGTTATTTGGGCATTTAATCACCAAATAATCAGGCTTGGCAATTTTATGAACCGTGGGTGGTTTGATAGGTGTAGTACTCAGAAATTAAGTGTTATCTATGGGGTTACCGTGGTTCCACACATGTGGTGTTATTCATGTGTGTATTTTGGTTGCAGCGGCGTGTAACAGAGAGATTACAGTGAGCTGCACACAACAGCGGATGGGTGTATGCTCATAGAATTGTGGGGAAGTTCTCGTGCGATTGCAGGGACATGCGCGGGGGATTGTGGGGAAATGCAGTGTGGTTTTGCAGGGGCATGTACGCAGTCGTGAGTGATGAGGTGTAATTAGAGTTTTTTTGGTGTTAAGGTGAGGGTTTTCAAAGTCTTGTTATGTGGTTTTATTATGACATTGAAATGGTAGTATTGGGGTTGTGTTTATCCCAAGCTAAATAGATGTTTGTCCCGAACCCTTTTCCACTTCAATTGAACCTCTGGACACATGGTTCAACACAATTGGTGGATTTGGAGTGTTTTAGGTATTTTCAAGGGGGAAATTGAAGTGTGAATTTGGCAAAATTGGATTCATGTGGAATTTGACGTGAGTTGATAATTTGGATAATTTCTAGCAAATTTGGTGAAGGGGAGTGCTTAAGCCAAGAAGAGTCATCTTAGAACCTCATAGTCCATCAAGAACTCATTTTGAAGCCTACACATGTTTATCCTAACCTTGAAAGTGCTGGAGGTTTATGACCACCCATGTGAATCCCCAAAATAGTCAAGCAGTACTATAGCCTCAAATGAGGGAGGATGTGAAGTGTGTGTGTGCAGTGGAATGCACCAAGCCACCAAGGTTCAATAAAGTATCCATAAGGCCTTATGATTATATGAAAACTCATCTTTTAGTCTTCACAGGTTGGTCCTAACCTTCCAAGCTCTGAAGGTTTATAGCCACCTATATCGGGCTCCTAGAAGAGCTAAGAAGTGGTTTAAAATCCTGAAAGGGGTGGGTCCCATCACTAGTCTTCTAAGATAGTCAAGAGAAAGTTCAATGGTTAGATGATAAGTACTAAGAAGAAGACTAAACCTCACCAAAAACGATGTCAACAGAGATTGATAAACTCATAATATGTATTATACTTAAATCTTTCATTATGGGATTTTCATGTGGTCTTCTTCATACGAGTATCTCAAGAGTTAAACACTCTAGAGTTCCCTCTATGATGTTTTCTACAATGAAGTTTTCCTTACACTTTTCTATTGTCTATTTTCTATTCTCATTTTCCCTTTTCACTCTTTGTCGAGTTTCTTAGTATCTTAAGGTCATTTATATGATATGAGAGAAGAATTTATTCGATAAATAGAGTAGTGTAATACAAGACAAAGTGACAGTTCCTCGACAACAATAACACCCGATAGATGACAAAGATTTGGTGGTTGCGGCAGCGACTAGTCCGACAACGATTACTTGAAGCTAGATTTCCCTACAACAATGCATGGCCGTTACGACACTAATTAACAAATACCAAGTAGTTAGTATTTTGGTTGACACATGCAGCTCGAGGTGCATTTTGTTCAAAGCTATTTTTAACAAAATGAATTTGAGAACCAATCATTTGGCTGCACTGATTTTTCATTATATGGGTTCTCTAATGAATGAAACAAGGCTCTTTGCATAATTACACAATCTTTCACATGGGGAGAGGGCAACAACTAGTTCACTAACATGAAGGATTTCTTGGTGGTTGACATACCTCCAACCTATAATTCAATCTTTGGTCACTCACTCCTCATAGATTTCTGGGCCGTCGTGTCTACATACCACATAGTGGTAAAATTTTCTTGTGATGAGGAGATTGTTACCATACATGGAAATTTAGAGCAGTCTCAGACTTGTTAGCTTCAAGCGGTGGGAAGCATTGAGCGCTGGATATACAACACTAGTTGGAAGGAGGCCTTGAAACTAACGAGGCCACCATCTGGCTCCCCACAAACCATAATGAACCTAGTAAAGTTTTTATTAAATGAATCTTTTGATGCAGGCTGTAAAGAAATATTTATCTAGACTCTTCAGGAGCACCATGATGTTTTTTCTTGGTAGGCCACCAAAATGTTAGGCATTCTCATTGATATGGATTGTCATCGCTTCAATGTCAGTTCATCCGCCCAACTTGTGAAATAGAAGATTTGGTCATCAATAATGCCTTTGGCTTGACCAATTCACAAGGAAGTACAAAAGCTTTTGGAGGTGGGCTGGATCCAAGAGGTGCAATACCCCTCATGGGTATCCAATGTAGTCATGGTTCAAAAGTCCAACAACAAGTGGAGGATGTGCGTGGAATTAAAAAATATTAATGTTGCTTGTTCCAAGGATGGCTATCCACTACCCAAGGTCCAAACTTTATTAGAATTTGTTGTTAGATACATAGTCATGAGTTTCCTTGATTCTTGCACTAACTGCCACCACATTAAGATGCATCCGGACGATGCTTAGAAGAAAGCTTTTATTACTATTGTAGGTTTGTTTTGTTTTTGTATAATTCCATTTGGGCTAGAAAATGTTGGGGCTACTGTTGAACTCACTTTTTGTCACAAATGACTTGAAAGGAAATTATCCTCAGGCTGGCATGGCTAGATTGACGAAAACATTAACCTGCTCATTTTTTGCATGGATTGGCCACACTAGGTTTGGGTGCAGCCATGCATGAAAGTATCTCAGTGTGAATAAGCCCAACAGTTTCTCAGTGTGTTCACGGGCGTGACCATGCTCAAATTACACACCATCGATCCATATCATTTTTACATGGATCAAACCACAAACTGTTACACCATTTTGTTGGTGGCAATCTGTGGCTCTTTAACCATCAAACTGATCTTTATCTTTGACCTGCCACCTTATTGGACGGCTCAAGAGAGCCTAACCATAGCATTCCCAATCTATAATTAAGTGACTCTGACACTCTCGACAAAGATATAATTCCTAAATCCTTTAGTCCTTGACACTTACCTCGAAAACCTCAATAGAGAAAGAAGAAGAAGAGTTCTCCGACAAGCCTCCTCCTTCTCTGGTCAGCCTCTTCTCTGGTAAAATGCCTTCCTCTCTTCTATTAAATTAATTTCTTTTTAAGTTGAATTTAAATNTAGGCTGTAAAGAAATATTTATCTAGACTCTTCAGGAGCACCATGATGTTTTCGATTTGTTGGCCGCCAAAATGTTAGGCATTCTCATTGATATGGATTGTCATCGCTTCAATGTCAGTTCATCCGCCCAACTTGTGAAATAGAAGATTTGGTCATCAACAATGCCTTTGGCTTGACCAATTCACAAGGAAGTACAGAAGCATTTAGAGGTGGGCTGGATCCAAGAGGTGCAATATCCCTCATGGGTATCCAATGTAGTCATGGTTCAGAAGTCCAACAACAAGTGGAGGATGTGCGTGGAATTAAAAAATACTAATGTTGCTTGTCCCAAGGATGGTTATCCATTGCCCAAGGTCCAAAATTTGTTAGAATTTGTTGTTAGATACATAGTCATGAGTTTCCTTGATTCTTTCACTAACTGCCACCACATTAAGATGCATCCGAACGATGCTCAGAAGAAAGCTTTTATTACTAGTGAAGGTTTGTTTTGTTTTTGTATAATTCCATTTGGTCTAGAAAATGTTGGGGCTAGTGTTGAACTCAATTTTTTTCATAAATGACTTGAAATAAAATTATCCTCAGGCTGGCATGGCTAGATTGACGAAAACATCAACCTGCTCATTTTTTGCATGGATTGGCCACACTAGGTTTGGGTGCAGCCATGCATGAAAGTATCTCAGTGTAAATAAGCCCAACAGTTTCTGAGTGAGTTCACGGGCGTGACCATGCCCAAATTACACACCATCGATCATTATCATTTTTACACGGATCAAGCCACAAACTGTTACACCATTTTGTTGGTGGCAATCTGTGGCTCTTTAACCATCAAACTGATCTTTATCTTCGACCTGCCACCTTATTGGACGGCTCAAGAGAGCCTAACCATAAAATTCCTAATCTATAATTAAGTGAATCTGACACTCTCTTCAAAGATATAATTCTTAAATCCTTTAGTCCTTGACACTTACCTCGAAAACCTCAATAGAGAAAGAAGATGAAGAGTTCTCCGACAAGCCGCCTCCTTCTCTAGTCAGCCTCTTCTCTGGTAAAATGCCTTCCTCTCTTCTATTAAATTAATTTCTTTTTAAGTTGAATTTAAATTTGGTCGATTCAATAACCTTAGATTAGGCTTGGGTTTGGGATTGACTCAGGTCAACCTGAACCTAGCCTAATGATACGACCCTAATGCTACACACTAATTCAAGTGAAGTCCGCAACAACGGTGCTAAAAACTTGACCTGACCCAAAATTACACATTAATTTAGCTTCCAAAAGATGACTAAAAACTTGACCCAACTTGTATTTAGCAACTAGTGTGCAAAATCAAAATGTTATAAAATTTAGAAAATAGTTTACACTAGCGATACTACACAAGTATACACATCATTTCAAGTAATATAGGGCTTTCTTTAAAACCCTCAGTATTTATTTCACAGAGAAGCGAGGTAAGAAAACTCTTAGGCTAATTTTAGTCTACAACTATCCAATCTTAGTTTGGAATTTTTGAATAGTTTGGCTCTTTTAAATTTACTAATTACTATAAAATTAATGTTAACTAAATTAACTAAAGGAAAATCTAAGGAGACTGGCTAAATTTTGGAAAGATCTTAAATAATTAAGATCCCTTTCCCCTTGTGATGAGATCATAAAGTGTAGGAACAAAAAGTTTAAAGGTTAAAATGTGGTAATGTGACAAATAGGGGCATAGCTATATTCTACCCCCTCTCGGTGCATGCAAAGAACATTAGCTAACCTAAAGTTTGTTCCAACTTGGGTAGTAGTGTTGAGTAGATTTTGGCCTCTCAATTCTAGATTACACACTGTACCCTCTCTATAGAACATGCTAGGGACCCTTAGATCCAAACTTAAGACCGAGTTGATAAAAGAATCTAATCTGTCACCCTAGAAATATCAATTCTACACCTATTAAAACTTAACTTCCTGTCTATTTTCACTTACCCTCGGATAATTGTGATGGCTCTATCCAAAGTTAAGTGTGGTACTCACTAGTTGGTTAAATCATAGCCCTTTCAGGGCATTATATTTCACAACATATTTTAACTTCACAAGTGATCATTTTGCAAAGTCAACAAAG
Source organism: Phalaenopsis hybrid cultivar (assembly GCA_002079205.1). NCBI lineage: Eukaryota > Viridiplantae > Streptophyta > Magnoliopsida > Asparagales > Orchidaceae > Phalaenopsis > Phalaenopsis hybrid cultivar. Next base: position 197,062 of record JXCR01143557.1, read on the forward strand.
AATCGGTGAAAATANTGCAACAACGGTACTAAAAACTTGACCTGACCCACAATTACACATTAATTTAGCTTCCAAAAGATGACTAAAAACTTGACCCAACTTGTATTTAGTGACTAGTGTGCAAAATCAAAATGTTATAAAATTTAAAAAATAGTTTACACTAGGGATACTACGCAAGTATACACGTCATTTCAAGTAATATAGGACTTTCTTTAAAACCCTTAGTATCTATTTCATAGAGAAGCGAGGTAAGAAATCTCTTAGGCTAATTTTAGTCTACAACTATCCGATCTTAGTTTGGAATTTTTGAAAAGTTTGGTTCTTCTAAATTTACTAATTACTATAAAATTAATGTTAACTAAATTAACTAAAAAAATCTAAGGAGAGTGGCTAAATTTTGGAAAGATCTTAAATAATTAAAATCCCTTTCCCCTTGTGATGAGATCATAAGTGTAGGAATAAAATGTTTAAAGGTTAAAATGTGGTAATGTGACAAATAGGGGCATATCTATATTTTACCCCCTCTCGGTGCATGCAAAGAACATTAGCTAATCTAAATTTTTTTCCAACGTGGGTAGTAGTGCTGAGTAGATTTTGGCCTCTCAGTTCTAGATTACACACTGTAACCTCTCTATAGAACATGTTAGGGACCCTTAGATCCAAACTTAAGATCGAGTTGATAAAAGAATCTAGTCTGTCACCCTAGAAATATCAATTCTACACCTATTAAAACTTAACTTCCTGTCTATTTTCACTTACCCTCGGACGATTGCGATGGCTCTATCCAAAGTTAAGTGTGGTACTCACTAGTTGGTCAAATCATAGCCCTTTCGGGGTATTATATTTCACAACATATTTTAACTTCACAAGTGATCATTTTGCAAAGTCAACAAAGAATCGGTGAAAGTACCATCATATTTAAAAAAAAAAAAAAACAAAATCCTTAAATCATTCTCATCCCACACATGATTAAATCTTATCACAAGGAGAAAGAATCAAGAAAACTACTAACTAGGCATGAACAAAGCACAACAGAAAACTTCATTTAAATCAAAGAAAATTCACTAGAAAAGTGTTTGAAACAATAAAGAAAATAAAAAACAGAATACTTATCTTTTTCCACTTAAAGAAAGATGAAAATCCCTCCAACAAAGTCTCCTGCAGATCCACACAGAGTTCCTACAATTCCTTTCAGATATCTCTCAAAATCCCTCACCAATCTCTCTAGAAAAGGTATAAATCTACATTCCTACTCCTATATATGACCTTTGGTCGTTCTTGGAAAAGGTGCATTCCTAAGGGCTAAAATGTGCTTTTTAACTCAAATTCAAGAAATAAATGTTCAGAAGGGTTTCTGACACTATGGCGTCAGAATCAGAGCTATGCTGTCTGTGGATGGAGTTATAACACCAAAATTTGGCACTAAAACACCACCCCTGCTAGAAGCACCCTAGTTTCACACCATTTCACTTTGTTTCGCCCCACTTCAGCTCCAATCCACACCAAGTGTTATACATACAAGATAAACATTAAAATAACCTTTCTTTAAAGTTTAATTTCATTCAAAAACATGTGTTAAATGTAAAGGATATTGAACATAGAAAGACATTTCAAAATGCGTTAGATTAGAATTTTCTTCTTTGTTTGATTTGAATCCAAATTCCACAATTTTTGCTCCATTTTTGCTAAAACTCAATTCTTGCACCTGTAATAATAATACATGCAAAATACCTTCCATTAAACTGTATTATCATTAAAAATGAACATAAAATGAGCATTAAATGTATAATTAAAATATGTAATTTTAAGGTGAATCTATTCCCCCAAACTTAAACGTTGTTTGTCCTAAAGTAACACTATAACTTTAAAGACCAAATTTGTTGATTTGAGGTAGTGAGTTTCAGTAGAGTTTCCTATAATTTTGTCTCAGAAATGTTATAGTATAACTTAGGAGAAATTCAACAAATCAACCTAGGACTAGGGTGTAAGAATTTATCGTATTCAACTCAAGAATCCTGATTTTATATTACTTCAAAAGTTATTGAAACTTGTCGAGCTAAAAATTTGAAGAAAGTTTAAAAGCACAATTTAAGCACCTTATTTATACCAATTTAACCAATACCTTTTTTGAAATAAGAATAATCTAATAAATTTTTTCTAAGTATTTTCATTTAAACAGATTAAAGTGAGACAAATTTTTTATTAGGTTTCTTCTCAAACTTCTCCATATAGGTTTTCTTTTCTTTTTCAAGATTTTTTTGATCCCTAATTTTTTTTTGATGTGAATATAACTATATTTGAATAGAACTTTCATAATTTTGAGTTTCACCTTCATTTTTCTAAAGTCCAAAACTCAATACTTTCCCTCACTTTTTTAAAATCTAAGTATTAGTTTGCAAAAGGTTGCAATAAAGGCTCAATTTTCATAAAGTATAAATATAGGAATCTTAGTTATTCAAATATTCAACTCCTTTCTACCATAAATAGCAAAATGATTTTCCTAATATTTCCTACAAAATATCTTAACTCTAGAACAGTTTCATCACAAAGGATCGCAACTAAGTTTTTTCTAACATTCCTAAAATCAAAGTTATAGTAACTTAAAGATAACATCACATACCACATGTCATTTTAAAAGTGATATCAAAATAAATATAGGCTACTGAGGACAAATAATGTTAATTTTAAAAAAATTTTCTTCCTCTCCCTGAACTTGAATTTTTATATATTTCTCAATCAATTCCATAAAATATAGCAGAAAGAAAAAGTAAAAGCTGCATCTACTAGCTATTTCAACATTCTATCAAATTCATATACATGCATAATCAAGATAGAATGACTATACGAGAAAGTAAATTTAGCCTAAAACATATTTTCCATAATATTAAACTAAAAGAAAGTGTACTAACTTTGAAATTTATTTTTTTTCCTACCCGAGAATTAATTTTTAAAATGTATAGCATTTATTGCAGAAAATATAAGCAGGAAGAAAATTGTTCAGAAATTCTTTCTACCACAAATGTCTATCAAAAGCATCTACANAAGGTAGTGAGTTTTAGTAGAGTTTCCTATAATTTTGTCTTAGAAATGTTATAGTATAACTTAGGAAAAATTCAACAAATCAACCTAAGACTAGGGTGTAAGAATTTATCGCATTCAACTCAAGAATCCTGATTTTAAATTACTTCAAAAGTTATTGAAACTTGTCAAGATAAAAATTCGAAGAAAGTTTAAAAGCAGAATTTAAGCACCTTATTTATACCAATTTAACCAATACCTTTTTTGAAAAAAGAATAATCTAATAAATTTTTTCTAAGTATTTTCATTTAAACAGATTAAAGTGAGACAAGCTTCTCCATATAGGTTTTCTTCTCAAGCTTCTCCATATAGGTTTCTTCTCAAGCTTCTCCATATAGGTTTTCTTTTCTTTTTCAAGATTTTTTTGATCCCTACTTTTTTTTTGATGTGAATATAACTATATTTGAATAGAACTTTCATAATTTTGAGTTTCACCTTCATTTTTCTAAAGTTCAAAACTCAATACTTTCCCTCACTTTTTTAAAATCTAAGTATTAGTTTGTAAAAGGTTGCAATAAAGGCTCAATTTTCATAAAGTATAAATATAGGAATCTTAGTTATTCAAATAATCAACTCCTTTCTACCATAAATAGCAAAATTATTTTCCTAATATTTCCTACAAAATATCTTAACTCAAGAACAGTTTCATCACAAAGGATTGCAACTAAGTTTTTTCTATCATTCCTAAAATCAAAGTTATAGTAACTTAAAGATAACATCACATACCACATGTCATTTTAAAAGTGATATCAAAATAAATATAGGCTACTGAGGACAAATAATGTTAATTTTAAAAGATTTTTCTTCCTCTCCCTGAACTTGAATTTTTATATATTTCTCAATCAATTCCATAAAATATAGCAGAAAGAAAAAGTAAAAGCTGCATCTACCAGCTATTACAACATTCTATCAAATTCATATACATGCATAATCAGAATAGAATGACTATACGAGAAAGTAAATTTAGCCTAAAACATATTTTCCATAATATTAAACTAAAAGAAAGTGTACTAACTTTTGAAATTTATTTTTCTTCCTACCCGAGAATTGATTTTTAAAATGTATAGCATTTATTACAGAAAATATAAGCAGGAAGAAAATTGTTCAGAAATTCTTTCTACCACAAATGTCTATCAAAAGCATCTACAAGTTTTTATTAGGAAAAAAAATTTTCAATAGAAATTACATCTAAACTAAACATGCCAAAATAAAATTGAACTATAGAAGGGTTTAACAAGCATAATATGTATCAACATAGCAAAATAAATTCAAGTGTTTCCCAAGTTCTTTATATTTTTGTAACNACATCTACAAGTTTTTATTAGGATAAAACAATTTTCAATAGAAATTACATCTAAACTAAACATGCCAAAATAAAATTTAACTATAGAAGGTCTAACAAGCATAATATGTATCAACATAGCAAAATAAATTCAAGTGTTTCCCAAGTTCTTTATATTTTTGTAACACAAAACACAAACACACTTGTTAATTGATGTTAATTCATCCTTTAACTCATCACATATCATTATTTTATTCCCAATTTCTAACAGAATCACTGCACTAATATATTAAGTGCCTTCCATGAATTTTATATGGTTATCCACATGAACAAGATTACCGCTGTTAAATTGGGTCACGAACACCAACCTCAGGCATCACCCCCATTAAGTATGTACCTATCATAGTATAAAGATAGTGTATGATCTATCAAATGCTGTTAATCAAGTTGGTTCATGACTCCTACCAAATGAATACATGGTCAAAGAAAGGAAGTAACATAATTCAGATGGAACAATCACTATCCATACTGAAGATGTCTCCTATAAAACTCATGTCCAGGTGAGACCCGACTCATAGTGGACTCGTTAATATAACTACTACAAGAGAACAAAATAAATTCTATCCATAATAAGAAGATAAGGAATCACTTCCCTTATGACACACATAAAGATCAAATCAATTTATAATCAATCCAAACACCCATCAGTCATCAATCAAGCTGATCAATCCACACTAAGCAATCACCATACAGGACTAACAATCATGACTCTCAGGTATACTCAATCAAACCACACTGATAACTATAGGTTGCCTCCCAGCAAGTACTTAGTTTAACATTTCCGACCCGATAAAGGGTTCCTCCCAGATTAAAATTCCATTTAAGTAATCCTTGATCAATCACCCAATCTATTTAAGATTCTAGCATTCTTACTAAATCCTCAAAGTTCAGTTTTTATTTCAGCATTTTCTTTTTATATTGATTGAAATTATTGTTCCTTAAGTTTCTTTCTAAATCCAATATTCTTTTAATAATTTTCTCAATTTTCATATTAATACCATTCTTAAAATTTATGAGAAATGGATCTCAATAAGATAGTTNTTATCCATAATAAGAAGATAAGGAATCACTTCGCTTATGACACACATAAAGATAAAATCAATTTATAATCAATCCAAACACCCACCAATCATCAATCAAGCTGATCAATCCACACTAAGCAATCACCATACAGGACTAACAATCATGACTCTCAAGTATACTCAATCAAACCACACTGATAACTATAGGTTGCCTCCCAGCAAGTACTTAGTTTAGCATTGTCGACCCGACAAAGGGTTCCTCCCAGATTAAAATTCCATTTAAGTAATCCTTGATCAATCACCCAATTTATTTAAGATTCTAGGATTCTTACTAAATCCTCAAAGTTCAATTTTTATTTCAGCATTTTCTTTTTATATTGATTAAAATTATTGTTCCTTAAGTTTCTTTCTAAATCCAATATTCTTCTAATAATTTTCTCAATTTTCATATTAATACCATTCTTAAAATTTATGAGAAATGGATCTCAATAAGATAGTTCAAGATCTCCCAAATTTTGGATTAGATTCTCTATAGATGATTCAAATTTTGGATCAAATTCTACTAGATTACCTTGATGTTTCAAGTGATTTATCTTAGTTGATTTAATAGGTTTTTATAATTTCTTAGGAATTTCTATCATTGGTCTTTCAATCTCCTTTTCCTCTTTTCTCAACCAACGTTTATTTGAACCATTTCATGCAATTATCTTCCACATCTAAGTTGGATAACTTTATCTTGCCCACTATTTCTCTCTTGAAGGTTTATTTCAGTCACTAAGAAAAATATCTGGAGGATATCTATTAATTGAATTAATAATCTGCCCCAGTTAGTTTTCTATATTCTTAATTGAGACCCCTTAAATTTCCAACTGATTCTCCATTTAAATAACAACCTCTTCTAATAATAATTCCTCATTTTGTGGGTTGAATTTAAATCGTGGATGTTTGTTAATTGTGTTAATAATATGCCCCAATTAGTTTTCTATATTCATTATTGAGGCCCCTATACTTTCCAACTGACTCGTCATTTGAATAACAAAATCTTCTGATAACTCATTTTCCTCATTATGTGGGTTACAGTTAAATTGATGAGGAAAAGAGAGTCCATCATTATAATTACCATGATTATTCCAATTATATATCTAATTAAATTTAATATTTCCCTACAAATAGTTTTCTTCTCAAAATTATTGTTCCAATTAAATTTTGAATGATTTTCCCAACTTGAGTTGTAATAATCGGAATGAGGATTGTATATCTAAAAAAGATTTAGTTTTGATAAATTGTCCAAATGAATTTGCTCAACATCTAGTGGTTTTTTAGGACAACTTTCTACATATTGATCTAACTTTCTTGCAATATCTGTAACCTGAGAAGTTAAAATAGTAAGCATATCAGTTTCATGAAAATTTGCCACCTTCTTGGGGTTTAGTCTCTCGAAGCTACAAGCATTATAATCTAAATATGATTATTAATTAATATTGTTGTCCACCATTTTTAGCATAAATTCATGGAGTCTTTTATGATTTAAAATCCTCCTAAAAGTTCACTCCAAATCGAAGCCATAAAATCCAAGCTCTGCGGATCCTGAACTACGCATACAAATCTAAATACATAACTAATAAGACATATATCCAGTACTTCAAGCACTCAAAAATTTTTTTGGTCTTTGGACTTTTCTTGAAAATAAACACATAATAATTAAGCACACTTTGTAATAATATTTAAATTTCCAATTCTAAGCCTTACACGTTCAATTAAAAATTCACCAAAAGTTCTTACTATAGCATCCCCAACAGTGACACCAAAAACTTGATACGAACCTAGTGCTACACACTAAATCAGGTCAATTCCCCAACAACAGTGCTAAAAAATTGACTCAATCCACAATTACAAAATAATTTAGCTTCCAAAAGATGGAAAAAAACTTGACCCAATTTGTATTTAGCGGCTAGTGTGCAAAATTTTAATGTTATAAAATTTAGAAAATAGTTTACACACTAGGGGTATTACACAAGTATACATATCATTTCAAGTAATATAAGGCTTTCTTTAAAAACCCCAGTATTCATCTCATTGAGAAGAGATGTAAAAAATCCCTTAGACTAATTCTAGTCTACTACTATTAGGTCTTAGTTTGAATTTTCAAAAAGTTTGGTTTCCTAAATTTACTAATTTACTATAAAATTAAATTTAACTAAATTAACTAAAAATCAAATTTAATGAGACTGGATAAATTTTGGAAAGACTTTAAATAGTTAAAATGCCTTTTCCCTTGTGATGAGGTCATAATTAGTGCAAAAATAGAATGTTTAAAGATTAAAATGCGGTATTGCGACAAATAGAAGCATACCTATTATTCAACCCCTCTCGGTGCATGCAAAGAAAATTATCAAATCTAAAGCTTATTCCAGCTTGTGTAATAGTGCTGAGTAGATTCTAGCCTCTCACTTCAAGATTGCCCATTGTGCCCTCTCTTTAGGACCTACTAGAGACCCTTAGATCCAAACTCAAGACCGAATTGATTAAAGAATCTAGCCTATCACCCAAGAAAAATCAATTCTACACCCATCAAAACTTATCTCCCTATCTTATTGCATTTCCCCTCAGAGGATTACGATGGCTCTATCCAAAGTTAAGTGTGGTACTCACTAGTTGGTGAAGTCATAGCCCTCCCGGGTTATTATATTTCACAACATATTTTAACCTCACAAGTGCTCAGTTTGCAACGAAGAATTAGTAAAAATACAATCACAATTTTTTTAAATAAAAAGAACTCTTCAAATCATTCTTGTCCCACACATGACTAAATCTTATCAAAAAAAGAGAGCAAGGAAAACTACTCTCTAAGCATGGAGAAAGAACAACAGAAAACTTCATTTAAATTAAAGCAAATTTAATAGAAAGGTGTTTACAAGAATTAAAGATACTAAAGAACACACACATCAGCTTTTTTTTCCGAAAGAAGAAAATTCCTCCAACAAATCTCATGCTAATCAACACAAAGTTCCTAAAATTTCATTCAGATATCTCTCAAATCCCTCACCAATTTTTGTAGAAAGGTAGAAATCTACATTCTTACTCCTATCTATAACCTCTAAACATTCGTGGAAGTTCCAAGAGTTTAAAAAGCCAAAAGGTGCCTTCCCATGGGCCAAAATGTGCTTTTTAACAAAAAAATTCGAGCAATAACTGTCCGGAAGGGTTTCTTGCGCTATGCCTCCTGTGAATGGTGCTATAGTGCCAAAATCTAGCGTTACAGTGCCACCATACAAATTTAATGGAAAATATTTTGTACCTTTTTTATTACAGGTGCAAGAAATGGAGTTTTAGCAAAAATGGAGCAAATATGGTGTAATTTGGAGTCAAATCGAGCAAGGAGGGGAATTTTGATCTGGTGCACTTTGATATGTCTTTCTATTCTTAATCATCTTTTGCATCTAAACCATATTTTTTAATTAAATTACACTTTAACCAAAGGTTATTTTTATGTTTATGTTGTAAGAATAACACTTAAAGCGGATTGGAGCTGACACGGGGCGAAATAGAGCAAAATATTTTTCATTAAAGTGCAATATCATTAAAAATGTACATAAATCGAGCATTAAATGTATATTTAAAACAAGTAATTTTAATGCGGATCACCTAACCCTAATTCACTTAGTCAAACCTTAAACCTAACTTAAGTTTGATTAACCCGCACCTGTCCTAAACCCTCGACCTAACCTAGGTTAGACATGACCCAAACTCTAATCCTAACATAAGTTTAAACCAACCCAATCCTTTATCCTAACCTAGGTCTGACTGACAACGACTTTATATATGCTTAAAAATACAAGTATTTAATACTGCTGCTAGAAGATTTAAGTGACTTTATATATGCTTAAAAATACAAGTATTTAATACTGCTGCTAGAAGATTTAATTCCTCAGCTTCGACACCAAAAACTTGACAACGGTTATAAATTCCATAAAAATGCATATATAAAATATTCAATAATGGTAAAGGCACACTTATCAATGCAAGTATATGTATCACTCAAGTCATATAGGGCTCTAATGTAGTCCTAGATATCGATCCCACATGTAGTAATATTAGAAGCTACGAACCAAGATTTTAGAAAATCGATACTTAATCACAACAATATAATTCAAATTGCTTATCTGTCACTAATAGACAATTGAAATAAATATGTAATTTTAATAACTCTTAATTAACTAATTATACTAATAAAGTTTTGAATGTGAAATTCAATATATAAGAAGCATCCTTCTCATTGTCAAGAAATTATAGTGAAAGGATAAAGTGAATCAGTTCAAATTTTATTATGTCAAATAGGAGCATACTTATTCTTTACCCTGTGGTCCAGGCATAAAGAATATTGACTAATCCTATGCTAGTTTACTGAATCTGCGGCTAGGCTGGGAGGATATCGACTCACACTTCGGAGCTCCCACGTTGCCCTTGACTGAGGGCTAACATCTACACTTTAGCACCCAAACGATATGACCGAATTGAGGATTTTAGTCTGTCACTCTAAAATCTCTAATTCTACGCCTGATAATTTCCAAGGGCTTTGACCTCCCTGAATCTTGGATGTAATCTTCACTTTAGTTGTAAAACCTATATTTATTTGCACCCAATTTCCAAGGGCTTTGACCTCCTTGAATCTTGGATGTAATCTTCACTTTAGTTGTAAAACTCAACCATTTCCCTATTTATTTGCACCCAATTTCTAAGGGCTTTGATCTCCCTGAATCTTGGATGTAATCTTCACTTTAGTTGTAAAACTCAACATACTTCCAATGGCTTTGACCTCCCTAAATCTTGGATGTAATCTTCACTTTAGTTGTAAAACTCAACATATTTTATTTTGACCTCCATAAATCTTGGATGTAATCTTCACTTTAGTTGTAAAACTCAACATATTTTAAAACCTCCCTCAATCTTGGATGTAATCTTCACTTTAGTTGTAAAACTCAACATATTTTAACAAATAATTGGTCAAATTGAAAGCAAATTAAGATCAAAGTGAAAAGATCATCACAATTTCTTAAACATTATTGGCCAGATTGAAGGTAAATTAAGATCAAAGTGAAAAGATCATCACAACTTCTTTAACATTTATGACCAGATTGAAAATAAATTAAGATCAAAGTGAAAAGATCATCACAATTTCTTAAACATTTTTTTGACCTCCATGAATCTTAGATGTAATCTTCACTTTAGTTGTAAAACTCAACATATTTTAACAAATCAATTGGAATCTTGGATGTAATCTTCACTTTAGTTGTAAAACTCAACATATTTTAACAAATCAATTGGTCAGATTAAAAGTAAATTAAGATTGAAGTGAAAAGATCATCACAACTTCTTTAATATTTTCATAGCTCAACCAATTCAATTCACCATTTCACAAATCTCAAGACAAGGAGAAAGACAAAGAAAACTACTCATAACTCATGGGGAAGACACAACAAAACTCATAATTCATATATAAAGCAAAGTCATACAAACTACAATAAGTAAATAACACTTATCTCTAATTCCTCCCCAAACAAACTCCTTGAAGTTCCTCTGAATCTCTTCCTTTTCTTTACAACAGACAGAATTCCTCTTCGAAGCGGCAAGGAGGAAGAAATCTCTCACTTTCCCTCCACTCTTTCAATCTCTCAAAAAATTCCTCACAATTAGACTCTCTAAACACTAATTGGGCTCTTGGACGCTGTTCTAACCTTCCAACTCCTCAAACGCTTGAGCCTCCCCTCTTTAATTTTTGGTCAAAGTCTTCTTTTAAAGTTTTAGAAGAGTTTTCTCAAGAGTTGCTTAAGCATCCCTCCAAAAATTGTCTACATTCAATGCACTTTTAGACATAACCGCCGATCTCGCCGTCGGCGGGCCTTCTAAATTAAATTATTTGGAGTCTCGGGAATTTCTCACCGTCGGCGCCCTAGTTCAAATCTTCACATTTTGGTCCTTTTCGCTTCAAATTCGCTCCTTTTTGCATATTTTTGCTCCAATGACCCTAATTCATTATTCCTGCAATAAAACATCAAAAAAACCTTTCTTTAAAGTGCAATATCATCAAAAATATTGTAAAATAGGTATAGAAATCTCAACATATTTTCCTTTGGTCAAAATCCCCCAAACTTAACTATTACTTGTCCTTAAGTAATTTTAGTACTATATAAAAGTTATGATCTATTGTAGTAAAATTTTAATTCAGAAATACTATAAGTTTGATTTAAATAAATACCATAGCAATATTTTCAGAAAAAATTCAAGTAATTAAATTAACTCTGTAGGTACAAAATTATCTAGTCATCAAGTTTAAGAGTTCTAGTTTTCTATTCATTTCAAGAATGACTATATGTTGAAATATTAAGTCACTTAGAATATTCAAATGATAGGAACTTCATGAGAACACTACTAGAAAAAGATCTAATCCATAAATATAAGTTCAGGAATGTATTTAAGTTTTCCCTTTACGTAGATTCAGTGAAACCAATTTTTGATTGGGCATCTCCTCAAGCTTCTCCACACTTTCATTTTTTTTTTCTTTTCTTTTCTCTTTTTCATTTGGATTGCTTTCAGTCCTATATATTTTTCTTTTCTTTTCAAGGATTGTTGTCAATCATTTCTTTTTCCTTTTTCAAGTGAAGATTACTATATCTGGATAGCCTTTAATGATTTTGAACATCAACTTTCTTTCCCTAAATTTGAAACTCAAAGCATTTCTTTACCTTATAAATATTTCATAGCTTTTACATCATTGAGCCCCTAATCTTTTCTTCTCAAATGAATTTACAGATTCTTAATACTTCAAAATATAGTCTTTTTTACTTTAAATGGTTAACTATAGTTTTATTCTCTTATACTAAATATCTTAATCTACAAAATTAATTTTCATTACAAAAATATTCCTTTAAATCTACCATAACTTTTAAATATCTACAAAACATAGTTACCTGAATTAAATTCACTACATAAAATCATATTAATATTTTTTTAAAATATTTAAATTGAGAACATCTAATAGTTAATCTTTTTTTCCCTCCCCCAAACTTAAGTTTTTCAATATGAAATGATAGAGGTGGAAAGAAAAATTCTAAATATAAATCATATCTCAGTATTTTAGGCATTTTCATCATTCTAAAATTTTTGCAGTCCTTCTCAAAATTTCTACTTCACCTGGTCTGTAACATTATGAGCTCTCTATACATATAAATCATTAGAGAATTTGTTGGGTAATGAAATTTTGAAATAAGTATAAAACTAAACATTATACAAACACAATATTTCACTAACACATACACAATACTAAATAAAACAATTAAAATTAAAATAAAAAAATGAAAATCACATCACATTACAATTTAACAAATTTCAACTACCACATCAAACAATTGTAAAAAAATTAAAAATTATCCAATTATAACATAAACATAAAAATAAAAGTACAAACACACACAAACGTCCACTTCTATTACAAAAATTACAAAAATAAAAGTAAAAGTAAAAGTACATCAACTATTATCAAATGTCAAAATCCTAAACTATATCTTTGTCTCCTTGGTCAGCAGGTGAATTGGGCTGATACTGAGTATATCAGCGACATTCAGGGAAAGTAACATCAGACTCACCTTTATAGTGCCAGGCCTGAGCTTTGTAGTAAGCTATCTCAAAATCCGAATGCCTTTGTAGGTACTCACAATCATGATCATGTCTAAATTCTAAAAGTCCAATCCTTTCATTTATTAGCTCTATACTCTTTCGCTCCAAGGTCAACTCATTCATTAAATCAGTCAGGGTAGGGGAACTAGAAGGTGGAAGGTCATAATTAGTAGAGTGGATATCTCTACTAGTAGAAGGTTCTTGACTCCTACTCCCAGTTCTCCATTTTTCAGATTCATAGGTTTTTAAATTGGCCTTACTAGTGGTTCTCATAAGGTAAACCAATTCTTCATCAGGGACATCTCTACTAGTAGAAGGTTCTTGACTTCTACTCCCAATTCTCCATTTCTCATGGGAAAAGTCTTCAAATTAGCTTTACTAATGGGTTTCATAGGATAAACCCATTCTTCATCTCCACTTTTCACTCCAGAATGAATTAGCTTTACTAATAGGTTTCATATGGTAAACCCATTCTTCATCTCCTCCAGCTTCTATTCCAGAAAGTTGGCAAAGTGCATAAACGAGGTCAGGATATCCTAGACCTCCACTAGTTTCACTCCTTGTCGTGGTCAATATATTCTTAAAAATGATTCTCCCCACATTTATATTTTTATTATTTTGAATATAAAAATTTAGAATAACTCTATCTCTTGTTACCTCACTATGGTGAAGGTCGGTAACAGAGTAGAGGAAATAAAGTAGTGTCATGCTTTAGACGTGACATTTAACATGGAAGCTGAAAAATTTACCCTTCACGTTGTTTTATCTTCTATGTTCCTTTTCCATCAGTGAGAAAGTTGATCACATCATTCAGCGGGCCTTCCATCATATTGAAGGTTTCATAGTGGCAGTTGTAGGAGTCTGGGACTTCGTAAAAGGAGTTAATGCGGGTGACACTAAATTCAACAGAAAATCCCCGCACTTGAACGATTCCGTCCTCAGTATAGAGCACGTTGGCATAAAACTCTCTTACAATATTAGCAGCAGCCTTATTGGTGGTGTAACAGAAGTTTTCCCACCTCCACTCGGTAATAACTCCTTCAATTTCTTCTCCCGGACTCTTAAAAACTCGATCTTGTATACATTTCTTTCCTTCAAACACTGAAGTAAACCTCGATTGAGCCTTGCATTGATGAAGTGGGACTCATCAAACTCAAGTCGCCTCTTTTGTCGTGGATCCATTTTAATCTAATCAAAATTATAAAAAATTTCCAAAATATACTTCAAATATACAAATAATTCCAAGAGTGATTCTAAGAGTTCAAAACTAAATTCCATGAATTTCTTCCCAATATTTTCTTCGCATTCTCAATTTTTTTGGATCTTCTTAATGTGGAAGAAATTCATGGTGAAAATCAAATATTTTTAGTTCAGAGTGAAGCTCTTACCGAGAGATGATCAAATATGGTGTCTAAATGCTTTGAAATCGCCCCCAAATCCAAGATCTTCAAGCCCTAGATCAAAAAAAATTTTTTTTTAAGCGGCGGTTGACTGATCAAAATCATGGTTAAAGGTGTTTTATCGGGATCTCACCGTCAGTGGCTTATTTGGCGCCGTCAGCGAGCTCTATTGAATTAATATCCTAAGTCTCGGGAATAGTCCGTTGTCGGCAGCATCGATGGCGCCGTCGACGAGCTCTATTGAATTAGTTCAATTTTTGGATTTTTACGATTTCGATCAATTTCAAGCATCAACGACATCTGTTCAATCATTATAGACATAATTTTAAGTGATTAAATGATGCACATATCACAAATAAACTTTCACAACACAAAACAACACAATTATATATAAATTCCCAGGGTTACAATATATCTTACACAACATACCTAAGTTTGGTATTTTCTCAACCTTAATACATCAATTCATCGTCGGAATCCAAGCTTCAAAACTCAAAATGCTGAAAACAAACATCTTATGTTCAGTCTCAGCAATATAAAGATCTAAAAGCAAAATTCAAAAGCAAAGAAAACATAAAGTTCAAACCAAATTACACACATAGACAGACATGTAGCAATGTAAATCTAGATTCTTCAGATTCAGTGCTAGATTCTCCTCTGAGATCTCCCATTGATTGCACATGAAGGAAGAGGTTATAAAAGGGTCGGTATGGAAATTCTTCAGTAGAGTCCTCTTCTATCAATTTCATCCTTCTCATCAATTATATCAAACTGTCTTTGATATGTCTAGAGCAAGCAAATTGTTCTTTCATCCTCCAGTCTAGATGATCGAAGAAATCAGAGATATTATTAATTGTATTCATAACATTTTGTACCTCCTTCTCCAATTTTTTGATTCTGCGCAGGATCACTAGTGTCTTGTCTGGAACTAAAGGTTTAATAGGCAGTGAATTCTGAGATGATTGATCTACCATAACAGTCATATCATTTTCATCTTTCATCTTCATTGGCTTGGAATCTCTTAGTTGGGTCCAAAGGCTTCCAAGATAGAAGTACCTTTCCCAATTTTCATAAGATACTTGGAACTGACTGCAAAGTAAAAAAATTGTGGAAGGATGTCTAAGCCCAAAAATTGATCCATGAACAATCAGGCCCAAAACAGACTTCACAATTATAAATCCAATATCAATCGGCAGTCCCATTTGGATGCAGTAATTCAGAATAACACTTTCCTTATAAACTTTACCGATCCTCATCGTCGGTAACAGTTTTGCAGAACTGAAGAAGTGCCCGTGTTTAGAAACGGGATTTAGAAGTGTCGCAAAAAAACTAACATACCCATTTTCTCTTATTTGCCAGTCTTCAGTTTCGTCCGTTAATTATTGATAAATTTCATTCATCAGGTTTATTGCCAGGGCAAAGTTGGAATAATGGCAGACAAGAACGTTCTCGATCATATATAACTCATTGATCCATGCAGGAGTAAAAGTTATCCATCTATCTCGCACGTAGACGACTCCCTGGTTGATTCCATGCAAATTAGTATAAAATTCCTTCACCACAAGAACAACTACAGTGCTGTAGTGTAGCACAACACTCCCCATCTTTGCCGAACAATCATCTCTTCAATTGCCATCGATGGATAATTCAATCCTCGATTTACAAATCCTCGTTCCTTGATTAATCTTTTCTTTGCCAGTACCTTGTTGAAGATTCGCTGCGCCTCCAGACTAATGAACTTTCTCCTGTTAAACACTCACAATCTATGGTTTTCAGAGGAATTGGACGCCATAGGGATGAATTTGGTTGAGTTTCACTTCGTTCTTGGGGAAATATGAACTTAGGAATCAAATTTTTAAGTTTAAAAGCAGTAACTCCCACCTAAAACTGCCAAAAACCGCCCATTCAAACTCCAGAAACTGCCATCCTGTCGGTTTTGCCTTCGGCGGCATCGAGGTCGCCGTCGGTGAGCCTTTAGAATTTAATTGCCTGGACTCTCGAGAAAAACCCACAGTCGGCAGCTTTGATGGCACCGTCGGCGCCCAAGGAAAAAATTGCACAGTTTCGCTCTGGTCCAAATGCGTTCCAATTTTTCTTTATGGATCAAATTTTTATGATGATTCAAGGGTAAATAAGAGTAGTAGAGTTCAATACTACCACAAACTAACTATAATTTCAAATAAAACTACTATAATTGCAATAAAAATAAAGATAATTATGAGTTGCCTTCCATAAAGCGCTTGGTTTAACGTCTTCAGCCCGACCTATTCAGGTATTAACCAGATTGACTAATCATTAAAACATCTTTAAAATTTTGTCTTTTACCCTCAAAATATGGTTTTAATATGTGTCCATTTACTTTAAATCTATTTCCAGTCCTCTGATTTCAACATTCTGTAAGTATAATTGGTCATAACTAACAAGACTTCAATTTCTCAGGGAATAACTTCAGCCTTGTATTGTAAAGCAAAACATCTTATCCTGGTTCAAAGTTCTTCTGGTTAATCTTCCGATCATGCCATAACTTTAGTTTCTCTTTATAATTTTTGTCGTTATCATAAGATTCATTTCTTAATTCTTCCAATTCATTCAACTGTAATAATCTCTTATTACCAGCATCTTTCAAATTATAATTAAATTCTTTAATCGCCTAATATGCTTTATGCTCCAATTCTACAGGTAAGTGCCAAGTCTTTCCAAAAATCAGCATGTAAGGAGTCTTTCCAATATGGGTTTTATAAGAAGTCCTGTAAGCCCATAATCTAGTATCTAGTCTAGCGGACCAATCTACTCTACTAGGGTTTACAGTCTTTTCAAGTATTTGTTTAATCTCTCTATTAGAAAATTCAGCTAACCCACTGGTTTCAGGGTGATAGGCAGTAGAGATTTTATGAATAATATTAAACTTTTCTTCCAATCTCTGAATGTATTTATTCTTAAAATGGGATCCTCCGTCAGTGATAATCATTCTCGGCTTAAGAATCTCTGAATATATTTATTCCTAAAATGGGATCCTCCATCAGTAATAATCATCCTAGGCATTTGTATCTAGTGAAAATATTTTTCATTAAAAATATTGAAACACTTTTAGCGTCACAATGAGGTAAAGCTTGTGCTTCAATTTAGTGAAAATATTTTTCATTAAAAATCTTGAAACACTTTTAGCGTCACAACGAGGTAAACCTTATGAAAATATTTTTCATTAAAAACCTTGAAACAGTTTTAGCGTCACAACGACGCAAAGCTTGTGTTTCAATCTACATTGAAACTTAGTCTACTGCAATTAATATATATAAGTTCCCAAATGAAGGAATAAATGGACCCATGAAATATAATCCCCAAACATCAAATTCTCAACTTCTAACATGAAATTCAGAGGCATTTCATTTTTATAGATATATTGCCTACTCATTGACATCGATCACAAGTTCTTATGTATCTATAAACATCTCTAAAGATAGTAGGCCAATAAAATTCAACTTGTAAAATTAGCAAAAGTAAGTAGGATAACTATAGTGTGAGAAGCAAAAGTATAAGAAAGCGTTCACAAGTTTTTATGTATCTATAAACATCTCTAAAGATAGTAGGCCAATAAAATCCAGCTTGCAAAATTTTATAAACAGTTTTATCAATCCCAAAATATTCTCCAATTTCAGAATCATGACATTTGAGTTTTTATGTATCTATAAACATCTCTAAAGATAGTAGGCCAATAAAATCCAGCTTGTAAAATAACAGTTTTATCAATCCCAAAATGTCCTCCAAATTCAGAATCATGACATTTCTAAAAGATTAGCTCACTTTATCAATCCCAAAATGTCCTCAAAATTCAGAATCATAACATTTCCGAATGATTAGATTAGTTTCTTCATAAGGTACACATCTCCTCATAATAAGATCCTTACATTGTTTATATCAATAAGGCTCATCCCAAAAATATTCTTTCACATCATGAATGAATTTTCTTTGTTGTTGCAATGTCAGCATAGCTGGCAAAATATCATTTCCAATATAATTAACAATATCAGCAAACCATGGTATTTTCCACTCATTAATATTATAAAGTTGTTTATTAGGGAAAGTGTTTGTAATTTCATTGTAGGTATCAGATAATTCATGATTTTCTAATCTTGACAAATGATCAGCAATTTGATTATCAGTTCCCTTAAAAACCACAAGATCAAATTCTTGCATCAAAAGTATCCATCTAATCAACCTTGGTTTGACATACACAAGATCAAATTCTTGCATCAAAAGTATCCATCTAATTAACCTTGGTTTGACATCCTTCTCGCATCAAATATTTAATAACAGAGTGATCATTATGCACAACACATTTAGCTCCAATTAAATAAGATCTAATCATCAGATATTTAATAGCAGAGTGGTCAGTGTGCACAACACATTTATTCCCAAATACATAAGATCTAAATTTTTCTAAAGCATACACAATAGCCAGTAACTCTTTTTCAGTAACAGTATAATTAATTTGAGCATCATTAAAAGTTTTACCAGCGTAGTATATAACTTTAAAATTTGTTCATACCTTTGTCCAAGAACAACTTCAATAGCATAATCACTAGCATCGCACATCAATTCTAATGGTTTCTCCCAGTTAGGTGAAACTATAATAGGGGCTATGATTAATTTTTTCTTTAATAACCCAAAGGCATTTAAAGAGCTTTTAGTAAATTCAAATTTCTTATCCTTTTCTAAAAGTTGACATAGAGGTTTAGTAATTTTTGAAAATTTTTTAATAAAATGCCTGTAAAAACCATCATGCTAAGAAAACTCCTAACCTCTCTTACATTAGTAGGAGATGTTAGTTTAGATATAACTTGAATTTTTGCAAGGTCTGCTTCCATACCATTTTCTGAAATTTTATACCCTAACACAATTCCTCCTGCAACCATAAATTGACATTTCTTCCAATTTTGAACTAAATTAGTTCTTTCACATAACTCCAAAACTTTTTCAAGATAACTTAAGCATGCGTCAAATGATGTTTCAAATATAGAGAAATCATCCATAAATACTTCCAATCCATCATCAATTAAATTATTAAATATAGACATCCTACATCTCTGGAATGTTGCAGATGCATTACTTAATCCAAAAGGCATTCTTCGAAAAGAAAAAGTTCCAAAATGACTAGTAAATGTTGTATTTTCTTGATCCTCAAGAGCAATAGAAATTTGATGGTAACCGGTACCTCCATCTATAAAATAAAAATATTTGTGCCTAGCAAGTCTATCTACTATTTGGTCTACAAATGGTAAGGGAAGTGATCTTTTCTAGTGGCAATGTTTAATTTTCTATAATCAATGCAAATACACCACCCAGTAACTTTTGATAGGTATTAATTCATTATTCTCTTTTGTTTCAACAGTCACTCCTACTTTCTTAGGAACACAATGAATTGGACTTACCCACGCACTATCTGAAATAGGATATATAATTCCAGTTTTTACGAACACAATGAATTGGACTTACCCATGCACTATCTGAAATATGATATATAATTCCAGTGTCTAAGCACAATGAATTGGACTTACCCACGCACTATCTGAAATAGGATATATAATTCCAGTGTCTAACCCACAATGAATAGGACTTACCCACGCACTATCTGAAATAAGATATATAATTCCAGTGTCTAACCATTTCAAAATTATTTTTTTACTACTTCTTTCATTATAGGGTTTAACCTCCTTTGTGGATCAAATCTTGGTTTAGACTTCTTAAATACTTATTTCATCATTGGATTTATTCTCCTTTGTGGATCAACTCTTGATTTATATTTTTCATCTAGTATAATTATGTGCATATAGATCAAAGGACTGATTCCTTTAATATCAGCTAAGGTCCAACCAAAAGCTTTCATATCATTATGTGCATACAGATCGAAGGATTGATTCCCTTAATATCAGCTAAGGTCCAACCAAAAGCTTTCTTGTGCATACAGATTGAAGGACTGATTCCTTTAATATCAGCTAAGGTCCAACCAAAAGCTTTCTTTATTGAAGGATTGATTCCCTTAATATCAGCTAAGGTCCAACCAAAAGCTTTCTTATATCTTTTTAATGTATCTAAAAGTCTTTGCTCTTGCAAATCATTTAATTCTTAAGATATAATAACAGGTAATGTAGATGAGTCGGTATCTATCAGTCTTTGTTCTTGTAAATCATTTAATTCTGAAGATATAATAATATGTAATGTAATATCTAACAGTCTGTTCTTGCAAATCATTTAATTCTGAAAATATAATAACAATGAGTGTAGATGAGTCTCCCAGAAACACATACTTCAAGTGGTTAAACAATATTTTCAAATAAAGTTCAGGTGGTTTTATAATTGACGGAACTAGATTCTTATCAGCAATTTCTGTAATATCCACCCTGAACATAATCTAATTCTTCATTTTCTATTGTGAAAAATAACTTCATCACTATCTTCAAATTATTCTTTCTCATCAAAATGTTCTTTAAAATGCTCATTCAATAGATGTTCACTAATTTCCATGCAANCGCGAGCTCTCCATTTATAATGGCTTGATTTCATAGCATGTTTACCATATAGTTGTGTTCGTCTCTTTAAGACGTGTAATTTAAAAAAATAATCAATAAAATCTATTAAGAAATGAGAGAGATATTAAGGTTTTAAAATGGACGGCTCTCGGTTAAGTCTATCGGGGACGATGAACGGATGTCGTCCATTTTAGCGTGTATTGAATGAACGGCGGAGATCAAGCCGGGTGATCCTATAGAACGAAAAGGCGGGTCGCGTGGCAGCTGAGTCAGAAGGCGGCGTCAAATAGAAGCGCGCCGCGTGGCTTTTCGACGGATCTGAGGATCCAGTCAGCCCGCGGTTTGAATAAATAAATAGGATATTTAATAAATTCAGAAAATAACTCCTAAACTTCAAAAATCCATATCTTTGTGTAGAAAATTCACAAAAATAAAATAAAAATACCGCCTAAACTTTAAAAATCCATATCTTTGCATAGAAAATTCATAAAAATAAAATAAAAATACCCGATGATCCAGTCAGCCCGCGGTTTGAATAAATAAATAGGATATTTAATAAATTCAGAAAATAGCTATTAACTTCAAAAATCCATATCTTTGTGTAGAAAACTCATAAAAATAAAATAAAAATACCCTCGAACTTCAAAAATCCATATCTTTGTGTAGAAAACTCATAAAAATAAAATAAAAATACCCTCTTATAAAAATCCATATCTTTGTGTAGAAAATTTATAAAAATAAAACAAAAATACTCTCTTGCTCAGTGAACAGAGGAGAATCATGTGGAATTATCTTCACATTAATTTGATGCATAAATTATTTTTAAAAAATGAATTAGGGTTAGGGGTTTTTCAATTCTCCATTCATATTGAATTATCACCTTGACCCCAAATTTTTATATGTTGTAGCCTCTGACTAGATGAACAACTTGAGCATTTTTCCAAAGACATAAGAGATCTATAGACAGAGATCTTAATTTTCTAAGTTTTTATGTATTTTCTATTCAAATAATTATAGAAAAATTGTATATGGCTTTGAAAATTCTACAAAAATTCAGGTAAATTCCTTATGGCCAGAGTAGTCTTAAGATGATTTTTAAAAATCAAAATATAACCCCAAAAATTATGAAACTTAGTTTTTTGAGTTCTCTGATATCAGGANCAAGTTGGATAACTTTATCTTGCCCACAATTTCTCTCTTCAAGGTTTATTTCAGTCACTAAGAAAAATCTCTGGAGGATATCTGTTAATCGAATTAATAATCTGCCCCGGTTAGTTTTCTATATTCTTAATTGCGACCCCTGAAATTTCCAACTGACTCTCCATTTGAATAACAACCTCTTCTAATAATAATTCCTCATTTTGTGGGTTGAATTTAAATCGAGGATATTTGTTAATTGAGTTAATAATATGCCCCAATTAGTTTTTTATATTCATTATTGAGGCCCCTAGACTTTCCAACTGACTCGTCATTTGAATAACAAAATCTTCTGATAACTCATTTTCCTCATTATGTGGGTTAAAGTTAAATTGATGAGGAAAAGAAAGTACATCATTATAATTACCCTGATTATTCCAATTATATATCTAATTAAATTGAATATTTCCCTACAAATAGTTTTCTTCTTAAAATTATTGTTCCAATTAAATTTTGAATGATTTTCCCAACTTGAGTTGTAATAATCGGAATGAGGATTGTATATCTCATGGCTAGTTTCAAAAGATTTAGTTTTGATCAATTGTCCAAATGAATTTGCTAAACATCTAGTGGTTTTTGATGACAACTTTCTACATATTGATCTAACTTTCTTGCAATATCTGTAACCTGAGAAGTTAAAATAGTAAGCATATCAGTTTCATGAAAATTTGCTACCTTCTTGGGGTTTAGTCTCTCGAATCTACAAGCATTATAATCTAAATATGATTATTCATTAATATTTTTGATCCACCATTTTTAGCATAAATTCATAGAGTCTTTTATGATTCAAAATCCTCCTAAAAGTTCACTCCAAATCTAAGCCATAAAATCCAAGGTCTGCGGATCCTGAACTACGCATATAAATCTAAATACATAACTAATAGGATAGATATCCAATACTTCAAGCACTCAAAAATTTTTTTGGTCTTTGGATTTTTCTTGAAAATGAACACATAATAATTAAGCACACTTTATAATAATATTTAAATTTCTAATTCTAAATCTTACATGTTCAATTAAAAATTCACCTAAAGTTCTTACTATAGCTTCCCCAATAGTGACACCAAAAACTTGATACGAACCTAGTGCTACACACTAAATCAAGTCAATTCCCCAACAACAGTGCTAAAAAATTGACTCGATCTACAATTACAAAATTATTTAGCTTACAAAAGATGGAAAAAAACTTGACCCAATTTGTATTTAGCGGCTAGTGTGCAAAATTGTAATGTTATAAAATTTAGAAAATAGTTTACACACTAGGGGTATTACACAAGTATACATATCATTTCAAGTAATATAAGGCTTTCTTTAAAAACTCCAGTATTCATCTCATAGAGAAGAGAGGTAAGAAATCCCTTAGACTAATTCTAGTTTACTACTATTAGGTCTTAGTTTGAATTTTCAAAAAGTTTGGTTTTCCTAAATTTACTAATTTACTATAAAATTAAATTTAACTAAATTAACTAAAAATCAAATTTAATGAGACTGGATAAATTTTGGAAAGATTTTAAACAGTTAAAACGCCTTTCCCCTTGTGATGAGGTCATAATTAATGCAAAAATAGAATGTTTAAAGATTAAAATGCGGTATTGCGACAAATAGAAGCATACCTATTATTTAACCCCTCTCGGTGCATGCAAAGAAAATTATCAAATCTAAAGGTGATTCCAGCTTGTGTAATAGTGCTGAGTAGATTCTAGCCTCTCACTTCAAGATTGCCCATTGTGCCCTCTCTTTAGGACCTACTAAGGACCCTTAGATCCAAACTCAAGACTGAATTGATTAAAGAATCTAGCCTATCACCCAAGAAAAATCAATTCTACACCCATCAAAACTTATCTCTTTATTTTATTGCATTTTGCCTCAGACGATTACGATGGGCTATCCAAAGTTAAGTGTGGTACTCACTAGTTGGTGAAGTCATAGCCCTCCCGGGTCATTATATTTCACAACATATTTTAACCTCACAAGTGCTCAGTTTGCAACGAAGAATTGGTAAAAATACAATCACAATTTTTTTAAATAAAAAGAACTCTTCAAATCATTCTTGTCCCACACATGACTAAATCTTATCAAAAAAAGAGAGCAAGGAAAACTACTCTCTAAGCATGGAGAAAGAACAACAGAAAACTTCATTTAAATTAAAGAAAATTTAATAGAAATGTGTTTACGAGAATTAAACATACTAAAGAACACACAAATCAGCTTTTTTTTTCCGAAAGAAGAAAATTCCTCCAACAAATCTCATGTTAATCAACAGAAAGTTCCTAAAATTTCATTCAGATATCTCTCAAATCCCTCACCAATCTCTGTAGAAAGGTAGAAATCTGCATTCCTACTCCTATCTACAACCTCTAAACATTCTTGGAAGTTCCAAGGGTTTAAAAAGCCAAAAGGTGCCTTCCCATGGGCCAAAATGTGCTTTTTAATAAAAAAATTTGAGCAATAACTGTCCGGAATGGTTTCTTGCGCTATGCCTCCTGTGAATGGTGCTATAGTGCCAGAATCTGGCGTTACAGTGCCACCATACAAATTTAATGGAAAATATTTTGTATGTTTTTTTTATTACAGGTGCAAGAAATGGAGTTTTAGCAAAAATGGAGTAAATATGGTGTAATTTGGAGTCAAATCGAGTAAGGAGGGAAATTTTGATCTGGTGCACTTTGATATGTCTTTCTATTCTTAATCTTCTTTTGCATCTAACCCACCCATATTTTTTAATTAAATTACACTTTAACGAAAGGTTATTTTTATGTTTGTGTTGTAAGAATAACACTTAAAGCAGATTGGAGCTGACACGGGGCAAAATAGAGCAAAATATTTTCCATTAAAGTGCGATATCATTAAAAATGTACATAAAACGAGCATTAAATGTATATTTAAAATAAGTAATTTTAATGTGGATCACCTAACCCTAATTCACTTAGTCAAACCTTAAACCTAACTTAAGTTTGACTAATCCGCAACCTAACCTAGGTTAGACATGACCCAAACTCTAATCCTAACATAAGTTTAAACCAACCAAATCCTTTATCCTAACCTAGGTCTGACTGACAGTGAATTTATATATGCTTAAAAATACAAGTATTTAATACTGCCTGCTAGAAGATTTAATTCCTCAGCAACGACACCAAAAACTTGACAACGGTTATAGATTCCATAAAGATGTATATATAAAATATTCAATAATGGTAAAGTCACACTTATCAATGCAAGTATATATATCGCTCAAGTCATATAGGGATCTAATGTAGTCCTAGATATCGATCCCACATGTAGTAATATTAGAAGCTACGAACCAAGATTTTAGAAAATTGATACTTAATCACAACAATATAATTCAAATTGCTTATCTGTCACTAATAGACAATTGAAATAAATAAGTAATTTTAATAACTCTTAATTAACTAATTATACTAATAAAGTTTCTACTGTGAAATTCAATATATAAGAAAGCATCTTTCTCCTTGTCAAGAAATTATAGAAAAAGGATAAAGTGAATCAGTTCAAATTGTATTATGCCAAATAGGAGCATACTTATTCTTTACCCTTTGGTCCAGGCATAAAGAACATTGACTAATCAAATAGGAGCATACCTATTTTTTACCCTTTGGTCCAGGCATAAAGAACATTGACTAATCCTATGCTAGTTTACTGAATCTGCGGCTAGGCTGGGAGGATATCGACTCTCACTTCGGAGCTCCCGCGTTGCCCTTGCCTGAGGGCTAACCTCTATACTTCAGCACCCAAACGATAGGACCGAATTGAGGATTTTAATCTGTCACTCTAAAATCTCTAATTCTACACCTAATAATTTCCAAGGGCTTTGACCTCCCTGAATCTTGGATGTAATCTTCACTTTAGTTGTAAAACCTATATTTATTTGCACCCAATTTCCAAGGGCTTTGACCTCCTTGAATCTTGGATGTAATCTTCACTTTAGTTGTAAAACTCAACCATTTCCCTATTTATTTGCACCCAATTTCTAAGGGCTTTGATCTCCCTGAATCTTGGATGTAATCTTCACTTTAGTTGTAAAACTCAACATACTTCCAATGGCTTTGACCTCCCTAAATCTTGGATGTAATCTTCACTTTAGTTGTAAAACTCAACATATTTTATTTTGACCTCCATAAATCTTGGATGTAATCTTCACTTTAGTTGTAAAACTCAACATATTTTAAAACCTCCCTCAATCTTGGATGTAATCTTCACTTTAGTTGTAAAACTCAACATATTTTAACAAATAATTGGTCAAATTGAAAGCAAATTAAGATCAAAGTGAAAAGATCATCACAATTTCTTAAACATTATTGGCCAGATTGAAGGTAAATTAAGATCAAAGTGAAAAGATCATCACAACTTCTTTAACATTTATGACCAGATTGAAAATAAATTAAGATCAAAGTGAAAAGATCATCACAATTTCTTAAACATTTTTTTGACCTCCATGAATCTTAGATGTAATCTTCACTTTAGTTGTAAAACTCAACATATTTTAACAAATCAATTGGAATCTTGGATGTAATCTTCACTTTAGTTGTAAAACTCAACATATTTTAACAAATCAATTGGTCAGATTGGTAAATTAAGATCGAAGTGAAAAGATCATCACAATTTCTTAAACATTTTCATGACTTCACCTGAAGTGAAAAGATCATCACAACTTCTTTAATATTTTCATGGCTCAACCAATTCAATTCACAATTTCACAAATCTCAAGAAAAGGAGAAAGACAAAGAAAACTACTCATAACTCATGGGGAAGACACAACAAAACTCGGAATTCATATATAAAGCAAAGTCATACAAACTACAATAAGAAAATAACACTTATCTCTAATTCCTCCCCAAACAAACTCCTTGAAGTTCCTCTAAATCTCTTCCTTTCTTTACAACACACAGAATTTCTCTTCGAAGCGGCAAGGAGGAAGAAATCTCTCACTTTCCCTCTACTCTTACAATCTATCAAAGAATTCCTCACAATTAGACTCTCTACACACTACTGGGGCTCTCGGACGCTGTTCTAACCGTCCAACTCCTCAAACTCTTGAGCGTCCCCACTCTAATTTTTGGTCAAAGTCTTCTTTTAAAGTATTAGAAGAGTTTTCCCAAGAGTTGCCTATGCATCCCTCCAAAAATTGTCTACATTCAATGCACCTTTAGACATAACCGCCGATCTCGCCATCGGTGGCCTCGAGGGCACCTTCGGCGGGCCTTCTAAATTAAATTTTTTGGAGTCTCGGGAATTTCTCACCGTCGGCGCTCTAGTTCAAATCTTCACATTTTGGTCCTTTTCACTTCAAATTCACTTCTTTTTGCATCTTTTTGCTCTAATGACCTTAATTCATTATTCCTGCAATAAAACATCAAAAATATCTTTCTTTAAAGTGCAATATCATGTATGAAAATCTCAACATATTTTTCTTTGGTCAAAATCCTCCAAACTTAACTATTACTTGTCCTTAAGTAATTTTAGTACTATATAAAAGTTATGATCTATTGTAGTAAAATTTTAATTCAGAAATACTATAAGTTTGATTTAAATAAATACCATAGCAAGATTTTCAGAAAAAATTCAAGTAATTAAATTAACTCTATAGCTACAAGATTATCTAGTCATCAAGTTTAAGAGGTATACTTCTATTCATTTCAAGAATGACTATATGTTGTAATATTAAGTCACTTAGAATATTCAAATGTAGGAACTTCATGAGAACACTACTAGAAAAAAGATCTAATCCATAAGTATAAGTTCAGGAATGTATTTAAGTTTTCCCTTTAGGTAGATTTAGTGAAACCAATTTTTGATTGGGCATCTCCTCACTTTCATTTTTTTTCTTTTCTTTTCTCTTTTTCATTTGGATTGCTTTCAGTCCTATATATTTTTCTTTTCTTTTCAAGGATTGTTGTCAATCCTTTCTTTTTCCTTTTTCAACGATCATTTCATGGATTGTTTTCAATCCTTTCTTTTTCCTTTTTCAAGTGAGGATTACTATATCTGGAGCCTAATTGTTGTCAATCCTTTCTTTTTCCTTTTTCAAGTGAGGATTACTATATCTGGATAGCCTTTCAGGGTTTGTTGTCAATCCTTTCTTTTTCCTTTTTCAAGTGAGGATTACTATATCTGGATAGCCTTTATATTGTCAATCCTTTCTTTTTCTTTTTCAAGTGAAGATTACTATATCTGGATAGCCTTTAATAAGATTGCTGTCAATCCTTTCTTTTTCTTTTTCAAGTGAAGATTACTATATCTGGATAGCCTTTAATAATCTCGCTTCTTCCCTAAATTTGAAACTTAAAGCATTTCTTTACCTTATAAATATTTCATAGCTTTTACATCATTGAGCCCCAATCTTTTCTTCTCAAATGAATTTTCAAGATTCTTAATACTTCAAAATATAGTTTCCTTTACTTTAAATAGTTAACTATAGTTTTATTCTCTTATACTAAATATTTTAATCTACAAAATTAATTTTCATTAGAAAAATATTTCTTTAAATCTTCTATAATATTTAAATATCTACAAAATATAGTTCTCTGAATTAAATTCACTACATAAAATCATATTAATAATTTTTGAAAATATTTAAATTGAGAACATCTAATAGTTAATCTTTTTCTTCCCTCCCCTAAACTTGAATTTTTCAATATTTTGCAATTAATTCTATAAAATGTAGCAGGAAGAAAAAGTAAAAATTAAATCTACTTACTACTACAATATCCTATCAAATTCATATACATGCATTATCAGGATAGAATGACAGTATAAGAAAGTAAATCTAGCCTAAAACATGTATGCAATAATATTAAACTAAAAGAAAGAATACTCATGGTAAAATTTCATTTTTCTTCCTACCCCAAACTTGATTTTTACCATGTATAACATTTAGTGCATAAAATATAAGTAGGAAGAAAAAAAGTTTAGAAATTCTATCTACCACAAATTTCTATCAAAAAACATCTACAATTATTTATTATGATAGAAAACATGTAGTAGAAAGTAAATCTAAACTAAACATGCCAGAAACAGTTATTTATTAGGATAAAAACATGAAATATAAAGTAAATCTAACTAAACATGCTAGAATGAAATTAACTAAACAAACTTCTAATTAGCATAACATGGATCAGGATTGAAATATAAAAATGTTCATCAATTCTTATAAATTGTAACACAAACACAAACACACAAACAAGATAAATGAGGCCAATTCTTCCTCCATCTCATCACATCTCACTAACTTACTTCCAATTTCTAACGGAATCCCTACACAAATAAATTGGGTGCTTATAAATGATTTTATAGATTCTAATTCCAAATATAAGATTATACCTGATATATTGGTTCTCGAGCACCAACACCTGACATCACCATATCCCAATAATTAAGTACCTCTAGCAGTTATAAGGATATTGTAAAATCATCCACAAGTTACTCATCAAATAGGTTCGCGACTCCTATCAAATGAAAACAAAGTTCAAGAAAGGAAGTAACAAAATTNTACTTTAAATGGTTAACTATAGCCTTATTCTCTTATACTAAATATCTTAATCTACAAAATTAATTTTCATTACAAAAATATTTCTTTAAATCTACCATAATATTTAAATATCTACAAAACATAGTTACCTGAATTAAATTCACTACATAAAATAATATTAATAAATTTTTAAAATATTCAAATTGAGAACATCTAATAGTTAATCTTTTTTTCCCTCCCACAAACTTAAGTTTTTCAATATTAAATGATACAGGTGGAAAGAAAAATTCTAAATATAAATCATACCTCAGTATTTTAGGCATTTTCATCATTCTGAAATTTTTGCAGTCCTTCTCAAAATTTCTACTTCACCTGATCTGTAACATTAGGAACTCTCTATACATGTAAATAATTAGAGAATTGGGTAATGAAATTTTGAAATAAGTATAAAACTAAACATTATACAAACACAATATTTCACTAACACATTCACAATACTAAATAAAACAATTAAAATTAAAATGCAAAAATGAAAATCACATCACATTACAATTTAACAAATTTCAACTACCACACCAAACAATTGTAAAAAAAATTAAAAACTATCCAATTACAACATAAAAACAAAAATAAAAGTGCAAACACACACAAACATCCACTTCTATTACAAAAATTACAAAAATAAAAGTAAAAGTAAAAGTACATCAACTATTATCAAATGTCAAAATCCCAAACTATATCTTTGTCTCTTTGGTCAGCAGGTGGATTGGGCTGATACTGAGTATATCGAAGGCATTCAGGGAAAGTAACATCAGGCTCACCTCTATAGTATCAGGCCTGAGCTTTGTAGTAAGCTATCTCAAAATCCGAATGCCTCTGTAGGTACTCACAATCATAATCATGTCTACATTCTAAAAGTCCAATCCTTTCATTTATTAGCTTTATACTCTTTTGCTGCAAGGTCAACTCATTCATTAAATCAGTCAGGGTAGGGGAACTAGAAGGTGAAAGGTCATAACTTGTAGAGTGGATATCTCTACTAGTAGAAGGTTCTTGACTCCTACTCCCAGTTCTCCATTTTTCATTGGATTCATATGTCTTGAAATTAGCTTTACTAATGGGTTTCATAGGGTAAACCCATTCTTCATCTCCTCAAGCTTCTATTCCAGAAAGTTGGCAAAGTGCATAAATGAGGTCAGGATGTCCTAGACCTCCACTTGTTTCACTCCTTGTTGTAGTCAATATATTCTAAAAAATGATTCTCCCCACATTTATATTTCTGTTATTTTGAATATAAAAATTCAGAATAACTCTATCTCTTGTTACCTCACTATGGTGATAGGTCGGTAACAGAGTGAAGGAAATAAAGTAGTGTCATGCTTTAGATGAGGCATTTAACATGAAAGCAGAAAAATTTACCCGTTCACGTTGCTTTATCTTCTATGTTCCTTTTCCATCAGCGAGAAATTTGATCACATCATTCAGCGGGCCTTCCATCATATTGAAGGTTTCATAGTGGCATTTGTAGGAGTCTGGAACTTCGTAAAAGGAGTTAATGCGGGTGACACTAAATTCAACAGAAAATCCCCGCACTTGAACGATTCCGTCCTCAGTATAGAACACGTTGGCATAAAACTCTTTTACAATATTAGCAGCAGCCTTATTGGTGGTGTAACAAAAGTTTTCCCACCTCCACTCGGTAATAACTCATTCAATTTCTCCTCCCGGACTCTCAAAAACTCGATCTTGTATATATTTCTTTCCTTCAAACATTAAAGTAAACCTCGATTGAGCCTTCACATTGACGAAGCGAGACTCGTCAAACTCAAGTCGCCTCTTTGTTTGTGGATCCATTTTAATCTAATCAAAATTATAGAAAATTTCCAAAATATACTTCAATTATGCAAATCATTCCAAGAGTGATTCTAAGAGTTCAAAACTAAATTCCATGAATTTCTTCCCAATATTTTCTTCGCATTCTCAAATTTTTTGGATCTTCTCAATGTGGAAGAAATTCATGGTGAAAATCAAATATTTTTAGTTCGGAGTGAAGCTCTTACCGAGAGATGATCAAATATGGTGTCTAAATGCTTTGAAATCGCCCCCAAATCCAAGATCTTCAAGCCCTAGATCACAATTTTTGTTTTTTAAGTGGAAGGGCATGATGAATAGGGGCGGTTGACTGATCAAAATCGTGGTTAAAGTTGTTTTATCGAGATCTCACCATCGACTACTTATTCGGCGCCGTCAGCGAGCTCTATTGAATTAATATCCTAAGTCTCGGGAATAGTCCGCTGTCGGCAGCATCGATGGCACCGTCGACGAGCTCTATTGAATTGTTTCATATTTTGGATTTTTGTGATTTTGATCAATTTCAAGCATCAACGACATTCGTTCAATCATTATAGACATAATTTTAAGTGATTAAATGATGTACTTATAAAAAATAAACTTTAACAACACAAAACATCACAATTATATATAAATTCCCAGGGTTACAATATACGTTACACAACACACCTAAGTTTGGTATTTTCTCAACCTTAATACATCAATTTAGCATCGCAATCCAAGCTTCATAACTCAAAATGCTGAAAACAAACATCTTATGCTCAGTTTCAACTATATAAAGATCTAAAAGAAAAATTCAAAAGCAAAGAAAACATAAAGTTCAAACCAAATTACACACATAGACAGACATGTAGCAATGTAAATCTAGTATTCTTCACATTCAGTGCTAGATTCTCCTTTGAGATCACCCATTGATTGCACATGAACGAAGATGTTATAAAAGGGTCAGTATGGAAATTCTTCAGTAGAGTCCTCTTCTATCAATTTCATCCCTCTCATCAATCTTATCAAACTGTCTTCGATATGTCCAAAGCGAGCAAATTGTTCTTTCATCCTCCAGTTTAGATGATCGAAGAAATCAGACATATTATTAATTGTATTTATAACATTTTGTACCTCCTTCTCCAATTTTTTGATTCTGTGCAGGATCACTAGTGTCTTGTCCGGAACTAAAGGTTGAATAGGCAGTGAATTCTGAGATGATTGATTTACCATAACAGTCATATCATTTTCATCTTTCATCTTCATTGGCTTGGAATCTCTCAGTTGGGTCCAAAGGCTTCCAAGATAGAAGCACCTTTCCCAATTTTCATAAGATACTTGGAACTGACTGCAAAGTAAAAAAATTGTGGAAGGATGTCCAAGCCCATAAATTGATCCATGAACAATCAGGCCCAAAACAAACTTCACGATTATAGATCTAATATCGATCGGCAGTCTCATTTGGATGCAGTAATTAAGAATAGCACTTTCCTTAGAAACTTTACCGATCCTCATCGTCGGTAATAGTTTTGCAGAAATGAAGAAGTGCCAGTGTTTAGAAACAGGATTTAGAAGTGTTGCAAAAAGAACTAACATACTCATTTTCTCTCATTTGCCAGTCTTCAGTTTTGTCCGTTAATTATTGGTAAATTTCATTCATCAGGTTTATTGTCGGGGCAAAGTTGGAATAATGGCAGATAGGAACGTTCTCGATCATATATAACTCATTGATCCGTGCAGGAGTAAAAGTTATCCATTTATCTCGCACATAGACGACTCCCTGGTTGATTCCATGCAAATTAGCATAGAATTCCTTCACCACAGGTACAACTACAGCGCTGTAGTGTAGCACAACACTCCCCATCTTTGCCGAACAATCATCTCTTCAATTGCCATCGATGGATAATTCAATCCTCGATTTGCAAATCCTCATTCCTTGATTAATCTTTTCTTTGCCAGTACCATGTTGAAGATTCGCTGCGCCTCCACACTAATGAACTTTCTCCTGTTGAACACTCACAATCTATGGTTTTCAGAGGAATTGGACGCTATAGGGATGAATTTGGTGGAGTTTCACTTTGTTCTTGGGGAAATATGAACTTAGGAATCTAATTTTTAAGTTTAAAAGGAGTAACTCCCGCCTAAAATTGCAAAAAACCGCCCATTCAAACTTCAGAAACCGCCATCCCGTCGGTTTTGCCCTCGGCGGCATCGAGGTCACCGTCGGCGAGCCTTTAGAATTTAATTGTCTGGACTTTCAGGAAAAACCCACAGTCGGCAGCTTCGATGGCACCGTCGGCGCCCAAAGAAAAAATTGCACAGTTTTGCTCTGGTCCGAATGCGTTCCAATTTTTCTCTATGGATCAAATTTTTATGATGATTCAAGGGTAANTATTAGTGAACTTCCTTTTCTTGTTTAGAATATCTTTCATAAATTTCACATAATTTGGCATTTTCTCTAAAGCTTCTACGAAGGGAATATTTATTGTTCATTTCTTAAGAATTTCTTAAAACTTAGAAAATTGTTTATTCTATTTTTATTGCTTCAATCTTTGAGGAAACGGTGGTGGAGGTTTCTCCACAGTAATTTTCATTGGTGTAAGTGGATATTCTAATTCTGGGTATTCATGATCCTTTTCTTTTTCCGTATCCACTTTCTCTTTTTCAGTTTTTTTTTCTTTCTGTACTCTTGTTTCCAGTTCTTCTCCACTTCGTAATTGTATCACTTTTATTTGTTCTTTTCCTTTATCTTTAGGATTTGGCTCCACAGTACTAGGAAAAGTTCCCAATGTTTGGTTACTAAGCAGAGTAGCAATATGCCCTAATTGATTTTCAATATTCTTAGCAGCAGTTTCTTGATTTTGTAACTGATTTCCTTTAATTTGTAATTGATTTCCTTGATTCTGCAATTGTTGACCCATTTTTATTATCATCTCTTCCATATACAACTTCTTTTCCTTAATTTGAGTGTTACTATTAAATCCTGGAGGATAAGAAGGTCTATAAATAATATTTCCTTTGTTGGATGAATTTCCTAATGGGTTCACTGGGTTGTTCACCCATTGTTGATTTGTAGAAGAATTGTTATTCCTATTAAAATTTGGATGATTCTTCCAACCTGGGTTATAATATTTCGAATAAGGATTGTTGGGTCTTTTGATAACATTTAAAGTCTCATACGAAGGTTGAACATTCACAATTTGCCCAGATGAATTTTCTTCCATCATAGTAGGTGTTGGAGAATAGTTCATTTCATAATGATCTAATTTTTTTGATATTACAACAATCTATGAAGCTAAAATAGATATTGCATCAGAATCATGGATACTAGCTACTCTTTTAGGATTTACCCTTTTAGAGGGTCATTGAAAATTGTTGGTAGTCATTTCTTCTATTAATAAATAAGCCTCATCAAAAGGTTTTGAAAAAATTGTTGGTAGCCATCTCTTCTATTAACGAGTAAGCCTCATCAAAAGGTTTTGACATTAAACAACCACCAGTCGTAGCATCTATAGTCAATCTAAGTGATCCCACTAATCCATTATAAAAAGTTTGAATTATCAACCAATCTAGTAATGAATGATGAGGAACTTCCTAAGAAGCTCTTTAAATCTCTCCCAAGCTTCATATATCGACTCTCTATCAATCTGATAAAACGATGTTATGTCATTTCAAAGTTTAGCAGTTTTTGATGGAGGGAAATAATTGGTAGAAATTTCTGTGAAAGTTCTCCCTAAGTTCTAATAGATCCTGGTGCTAACTAATTTAACCACATCTTAACCTTATCCCTAAGTGAAAAAGGAAAAGTCTAAGTCTAACAACATCGTTTGAAACTCTTTCATATTTAATGGTAGTTCACAGTTCTAATAACTAGCGAGGTGTAAATTTGGATCTTCATTTGGTGTACCTCTGACTTGATTGTTTTGTACCATTTGGATAATAACATGTTTAAGCTCAAATGAAGTAGCAGCTACATCAGGATTTGAGATAGGTAAGTGAATTTTATCTGTTGTAGGATTTGCATAATCTCGTAGGGGTCTAGGTTGGTGTTCATTTTCTATTCCTTGAATGTTCACGTTGTTTTTCATTGTGTCAGAATTTCTAGGTTCTTTTCTCAGTCTTCTGATTTTTCTACCGGTGCATTCTAATTCTGAATCATAGGGTATAAGATTTTCAGGTCCAAATTTACGCATAAAATTTGAAATAAGTAAATAGAAAAACAGTTAACTAAATATGAAAATAAGTTGCAATTCCAGAAAAAATTTTCTAATAGTCCTAATTTGTCCGTTACTCAAATTATGATTCTTGTTTACTCCCCGGCAACAGAGCCAAAAATCTGACAGCGACTTTATATATGCTTAAAAATACAAGTATTTAATACTGCTGCTAAAAGATTTAATTCCTAGTGACTTTATATATGCTTAAAAATACAAGTATTTAATACTGCTGCTAGAAGATTTAATTCCTCAGCAATTGCACAAAAAACATGACAATGGTTATAGATTTGATAAAGATGTATATATAAAATATTTAATAATGGTAAAGTCACACTTATCAATGCAAGTATACATATCACTCAAGTAATATAGGGCTCTAATGGAGTCCTAGATATCGATCCCACGTCAACACAAGTATACATATTGCTCAAGTAATATAGGGCTCTAATGGAGTCCTAGATATCGATCCCACAGGAGGTAGTTTAGAAAGACACGAACTAAGATTTTAGAAAATCGATACTTAATCACAATAATATAATTCAAATTGCTTATCTGTCACTAATAGGCAATTGAAATAAATATATAATTTTAATAACTCTTAAGTAACTAATTATACTAATAAAGTTTTGACTATGAAATTCAATATATAAGAAAACATCCTTCTCCTTGTCAAGAAATTATAGTGAATGGATAAATTGAATCAGTTCAAACTTTATTGTGCCAAATAGGAGCATACTTATTCTTTACCCTTTGGTCCAGACAGAAAGAACATTGAGTAATCCTATGCTTATTTACTGAATCTACGGCTAGGCTGGGAGGATACCGGCTCTCACTTCGGAGCTGCCACATTCCCCTCGTCTGAGGGCTAACATCTACACTTTCACACCCAAAAGATAGGACCGAATTGGAGATCTTAGTCTGTCACTCTAAAATTTCCAATTCTATGCCCGATAATTTTATTTCCCTATTTATTTGCACCCAATTTCTAAGGGCCTTAACCTCTCTAAATCTTGGATGTAATATTCACTTTAGTTGTAAACCTCAACATATTTTAATAAATCAATTGGCCAGATTGAAAGTACACTAAGATCGAAGTGAAAAGATCATTACAACTTCTTTAACATTTTCATAGCTCATCCAATTCAAATCACCATTTCACAAAACTCAAGACAAGGAGAAAGACAGAGTAAACTACTCAGAACTCATGGGGAAGACACAAAAAAACTTGAAATTCGTATATAAAAGCAAAGTCATACAAACTACAACAAGTAAATAACACTTATCTCTAATTCCTCCCGGAACACTCCTCGAAGTTCCTCTGAATCTCTTCATTTCTTTACAGCACACAAAATTCCTCTTTGAAAACTTCTCGATGTTCCTTTAAATCTCTTCCTTTCTTTACAGCACATATAATTCCTCTTTGAAGCGATAAGGAGGACGAAATCTCTCACTTTCCCTCTACTCTTACAATCTCTTGAAGAATTCCTCACAATTAGACTCTCTACACACTATTGGGGCTCTTGGACGCTGTTCTAACCTTCTAACTCCTTGAACTCTTGAGCCCACCCTCTCTAATTTTTGGCCAAAGTCTTTTTTTAAAGTTGTAGATGAGTTTTCTTAAGAGTTACCTAAGCATCCTTCCAAAAATCGTCCACATTCAATGCCCCTTTGGACATAACCGCCGATCTCGCCGTTAGCGGCCTCGAGGGTGCCCTCGGCGGGCCTTCTAAATTAATTGATCTGGAGTTTCAAAAATTTCTAGCCGTCCTCGCCCTAGTTCAAATCTTCAAATTTCAATTCTTTTCACTCCAAATTCACTCCTTTTTGCATTTTTTTGCTCCAATGACCTTAATTCATCATTCCTGCAACAAAACATAAAAAAATACCTTTCTTTAAAGTGCAATATCATCAAAAACAGTGTAAAATATGTATGAAAATCTCAACATAATTTCCTTTGGTCACTGACCCAATCCACAAACCCTAATCATAACCCAAAATTGACACAACGCAAACCCTAAACCTAACCTAGGTCTATGATGCGACAGCTTTATGTGATGCGTTGTAAATATCTTTCAATACTACGATACACACACGACAACACGAGTAGTAAATATGCAGTAAAATCTCAATAAAAATAAATTCAATGAAGATAATTTTATCTTTTAAAATCTTTAAGATGCCAAATCATTTTAAAAACACAAGTATACATATCGCTCAAGTAATAAAGAGCTCATGGAGTCCTAAGTATCGATCCCACAGGGAGTTGGAAATTCTTATGATTATAACGTCAAACAAAATATTCAAACTATAAAGCTTAAGTAAGAAAAACACATCTAAAGTAAATTTACTATATGCTAAATGAAATGCAGTTAAAAAAACTAAGTTAACTAAACTAATTGTTACTTCAAAAGTAAACTTATAAAGACTAAAAAAGTCTTGTAATGAAGAGTTCAAATTTAAGAAAGCATCCTTCCCCTTTACAATGAGTTTATGGATTGTGAAGTAATTAAAATCATTTAAAATACATATAAAATTGTATTGTGCCAAATAGGAGCAATCATATTCTTTACCCTCTGAGAGTGCATAAAGAACATCGACTATTCCAGATTTTGGTCCCTATTTCCGTGGTTAGCTTAAGAGGATATTGAATGCTACTCTAGAGCTCTCACTTCTCCCTCTCCTAAGGGCTAACAATCTTGCTTTAGTTTCCAAGCAACTAGTCAAAATTGGGGATTTTAATCTGTCATGTTAAAATCTCCAATTCTGCGCCCATCAAAGTATATTTCCCTATATTTTTGAACATAACCCCATGGACTACATTCTCACCCATGAAATTGAATGTGACTTATACCTTGTTACAGAAAGCATAGCCTTTTCGAATCTTATGTTTCTCAACAAATTTTAACATTTCAATTGGCCAGATTGAAAAGTAAATGAAGATCAGAGTATGAATAATCACAGTTTATTGACTTTTAAAACCTTATATAACAAAATTAGATCTTCACAAAATCATATCTCATTGTAGGGATAAGGATAAAAAAAACTACTCATAATTCATGAGAAGGATACAAAAAAAATATAAATTATATATATAAAAAAAAGTTTGAAAAACAAAGAAAGGAAAGAACACAACTTATCTAACACTCTTTCTCAAGCAAATCCCTTGAAGTTCCCTTCAAGCAGTTTCTCTCTTTACAATAACACTCAATTCTCTCTTAGAAAAGTAATGAAGAAGAAATCTCTCACATTCCCTCACTTCTTACAACTATAAAATAAAATCTTCC
This sequence comes from Phalaenopsis hybrid cultivar, assembly GCA_002079205.1. Taxonomy (NCBI): domain Eukaryota; kingdom Viridiplantae; phylum Streptophyta; class Magnoliopsida; order Asparagales; family Orchidaceae; genus Phalaenopsis; species Phalaenopsis hybrid cultivar. The sequence continues at coordinate 236,122 of JXCR01143557.1, forward strand.
CTTTCTCCCAAGACTTTTCTCTTATGCCAACCTCTTCTCTTCAAACCTCTTTCCCTCCTCTTCTTCTGTAGACTCCTGTCTCTTTAAATTAGGGTCAGCTTTCATTTCAAGAGACTTCAAAATTTCCTCCTTTTTTTGCCAAAAGGCACACCTCTTCACATCAAGAGACAAGTCCCTTCATTCAAGAGTCTTTCCAAACTGTCTAGATGTGTTAAATCACTTCATGGGGTGTTTGAATTGATTGGAGATCTCAATAACTGCTTAAAAATAGTCACTAACTGCCTTACTCCATCTTATTTTGTCTCTAACACCTGTGCCACCAGCCAACTGAAGTCCATGCAGTTCTGGATTCCGACACTTCTACTGCAAATTTTGGCACTTATGGCACCACTTCTCTATAAAATAGCGCCTCTGGCGCTATTTTCTAGAGCCTCTGGCACCAGCTCTCAGAAAAATGGTGCCTCTGGCACCATTTCTGGCACCACGATGCTAAATGCNAGAGATATTAATTTTTTCAGATCCTTAGAAATAGGTTATTTAGGTCTTTTAGTTTCCTTTGTTTCTCTCACAACATTTTTCTCTTTTCTAACCACATCCTCTATCTTTCTTCCACTTTTTACTTGGACAGCTTATACTTGTTTATTAGTGTTCTCTTTAGGGTTGATCTCCACTTTTTAATTGGACAGCTTCTACTTGTTCATTAGTTTTCTCTTTAGGGTTGATCTCAATGTTGCTAAGAAGTGTTCCTTGGGGTCTATTGCTAAGTGAATTAGCAATTACCAGCTGATTCACTATGTTTCTAATCGCAGCATTTTGACTTTGTAATTGGTTTTTCAATTGCAATACCACTTCTTCCATAGACATCTTCTTATCCTCAAATTGTTGATCATTGTTAGAGTCTGGTGGATATAAAGGTCTATAGTTTGTGTTCCTCTGATTATTCCAACTTCCAATAGGATTTGCATGATTATTTTCCCATTTTTGGTTTCCACTGTCAATAGTATGATTCCAGTTAAAATAAGAATGGCTCTTCCAACCTGGGTTGTAAAAGTTAGAATGCAGGTTGTTTATGGTATTTAAAGCATCATATGATAAGTTAGAATCAATCATATGCCCTAATTAACTTTCCTCACTTACTCGAGTGAGTTGAGGCTAGTTCATTCCAAATTGGTCCAACTTCATTGATATTGCGACAACTTGAGATGCAAGAATTGTAATCACATCTGAATCATGAATACTGGCTACGTTTTTAGGATTTACCCTTGTAGAGGGCCATTGAAATTTGTTTGCAGCCATGTTTTCAATTAACGCATACGCTTCATCAAATGATTTTGACATTAATGATCCACCAGCAGCAGCATTAAGGGATTTTACTAACCCATTATAAAAAGTTTGAATGATTAACCAATCACGCAGGGCAAGATGTGGACACTTTCTTAGGAGTTCCTTAAATCTTTCTCAGGCTTCGTATATTGATTCCCCTTCATACTGAANTAAATCAAAAGTAGTATAAAAACAAAGATAAAAAATTATCTCAAATCCTCCACCAAACTCTTGAATTTCCTTTGAATTTCTTCTCTCTTACAACACTCTTAAATCTCAAAATAAAACTAAAAACAAAAAAGATAAAGTAAATTTGTGGTACCTGAAAAATCTCTCCAAAAAAACTTCTCATGACCCACCATTTTTTTCTCTAAACTTCCTTCTTTTATAATTTCCAAAGAGCTGCGTTGGTATCTCTTCAAAATATATTCTGATTCGATGTATTTTCCAAGTGATGCCTCCATTCACAAGTTTTTTAACCATATTTTTGTTTCTAGTGGTCATAACCACCCTCTTTAGCCAATAGGTACCTCAAATGTCCCTTCAAAATTCGGCAAAATGAATTAAACCGTCAAATAACTGCCTCTAGTGCTTAAGCGCGGGGCCTCTGGCACTTAGGCGCGACCTTTTCTGTTTCACCGGTGCTTAAGCGCCGGATCTAGCGCTTAGGCGTCAAAACACTTTTACATTATTTTTACATTTTCACTCCAAATTTGATCCTTTTTCACTCCTTTTAGCATTTTTTACCTTTTTACTTGTACCCAAAAAAACAAACAAATACCTTCCATTAAAACACAATATCTCAAAAATAGGTGTAAAATGTATCTAAAAATACTATATATTTTAGGTGTATTAAAATCCCCCAAACTTAAAATGTTACTTATCCTCAAGTGACACTTCAATCTTTAAAAACCAAATAAGTATGATATGTATATGAGTTTCTTTAGAAATTACTAAAATTTAGATTTAGAAATATAGTAGTCCAATTTAAAAAAAAATATTTAGTAAATGAGACAAACATAAACTTTATAAATTTTTAATGTTAAGAAATATGAAAATATGAGTTTCTATCTAATTCAAAAATATTGTAGATTTTTCAAATATAGAATTTATTCCTTTTATTATCTCAGCTTAAAAAATTTTTATTAAGAATAATTTTACTTACCATATTATATCCTTAAGCTTAAGAGTTTCTCAAGTCTTATACTTTAAAAAAATTAAATGTAGAACTAATTTTTTTTAGACACTAATCCTCAAGCTTCTCCTCCTTATTTTTTTTTCTTTTTTTTTTCTTTTTCAGGCAAGGATTACTAGATTTGGATAGACCTTTAATAATTTTAAATTTCACTTCTCCTTTCCTAAAGTCCTGAAATAAATCTTTTACTTATAAATATAATAATAGTTTTGAAAATTATTTTTAATAAAAGAAATTTAAGTATTAAAAAATAAAAATCTAAATTTCTAAATTTTTCAAAAATATAATTTTTCTTAATAAAGATAGTTACACTATATTTAACATTTTCTATACTAAAACTTTTAACTGAAAGTTTTTCTTCATTAATTAGAATTTTAACTAAATTTTCTTACTCATTTCTATAATCAAGTTTTACTTCCCTAATATAACTTCATATACATGATCATTTTTCCTTTTAAAATCAAATTCACCGTAGCACATTTTAGAACAAATAAAATTCAAGTTTTGAAAATATTTTTCATCCCCCAAACTTAAATTTTTACAAGATTAAACAGTTTAGTAGCAGATATATATAAGCATGAGTGAAAATTGAAATAACATACTTATAGGGATTTTTATACCTTAATTATACAAGTATAAAACTAAAAACATGAGTAAATTAATTTTTGATCAATTTTCTATCATTTTAATTTTAATTTAACATGTAGAGATTCATTAGACTTCTAAGNCTTACACCATTATTTCTAAAGAAGAAGAGAGAGTAAAAGAAACGCATCACAAAGCACGAAGAAAACACAATGGAAAACTTTATTTCATCAAAGCAAATCCATTAGATAAGTGTTTACAAAACCATAAGATAATGAAGAACAGAATACTTAGCTTTTTCCCTTTGAAAGAAAGAAAAATATCTCTCCCACAAAGTCTCCCGCCGATCCATGCAATGCTAGAACATATCCTTATAAATTCTCTAAAAATCTTCTCTCCAATATCTCCAAAAGGGTAGAAATCTACATTTTTACTCCTATTCTAAAAACCCTAAACTTTCTCCACACATTTCCTAACATTCCCCTCACTAAAAAACTACTTTTTTAACCTAAATTTGTTCATTTAAAGTGTAGGGATGAAGTTTGAATAGTTGTCACAAGAACCCTTTCAAAAAGCATCCAAATACGTTGAATTTCGGCCCATAACCGCCAAAAGTCGGTCCATAGTGGTCCCAGGCGCCGTCGGTGGGCTTGAGGGCGCCGTCGGCGAGCTTTTTTGTCATTTTTTGGTCTTCTTGGGTAAATAGCACACTGCATAGCTCCATCATTTCGCTCCGTTTGGGTTCGTTTTATCTCTGTTTCACCCCATTTCAGTTGCTTTGTGTTCCTAACAGATAACCCTACAAAATAAACATGAAAACAACCTTCCTCTAAAGTGTAATCTCATTCAAAAATATGCAATAAGTGTAAAAGAGATTAAACATCGAAAAACTTATCGAAAGGTGACAGGGCAAAATTTCATTTCTTGCTCATTTTTTCTCCAAATTGCACCATTTTTACATCTTTTTGCTCCAATGACCATAATTCATCGTACCTGCAACAAAACATCAAAAATACCCTTCTTTAAAGTGCAATATCATAAAAAATACTATAAAATAGGTATGAAAATCTCAACATATTTTCCTTTGGTCAGATCTATACTGGGGTTTTTAAGAAAAATTCTACATTACTTGAAATGATACATATACTTGTGTAACATCCATAGTGTGAAGTTTTATTATCTATTTTCATTTATTCACACTAGCTGCTGAATATAATTTGGGCCAAGGTTTTTTCAATCATTTAAAGTTAAAAAAATCTATGTAGATGCGGGTTGGGTCAGTATACACAGCTTTGAAGAGCTTGATACATTCATTTGAGACTCTCTGGAGTGCTTCAGACAAGAAATTGAGGTTTTCCTTGACATAGCCGTGTCTGTAAGTTCTGCCATCGGTTGTCACTAATTTTGATGTACCACATATTTAGATGCCTATGTTGAGGTTTAGGAATGATATTTCACTTATGTATAGCTTCCCAAGGTCCAAAGGATCCATAAAACACTTCCACAGATGTGAGGCACAAAATTAAGGTTTGTCTTGATGTTTTCATTCTCTAAAGTGAACATCATTGGCGATATTAATTTTGGGTATATGTGTGTTAGAGAGTCAGTAACCAAATTAAAATTTTTTCAGTTGCTTTTAAAATAATTTAAATTAACATTTCTATAATTTTTTTTAAAAAATAGTATCTTAATTTGAAAATTGAGAACGAATAGATTTCAAGTGATACATCACATTGAAAGATAAACTAATCACTTAACAACAGGCTTGGTTATATAAACTAAATAATTTATGACATAAATTTAGTTCGTGAAACCTTTTTTGTGTGACCGACAATTCCCCTGTCTAATGTTGAAATTTTGGGGTTAAGGCTTTCAATTTGGTGGAGTTTAGAGACAGCCAATTTTGGGCAAATTTGGGGATTTTGGACTTGGGTAAGAATTGAGTGAAATTGAGGTTTTATCAAGGCCAATTAAAGGTCCAATTTGATGTATATGATTGTTAGAAAGAATTTGTGATTCAAATTGATACAATTGAGTGGGCTATGGGGTTCAATTTGGTGGGATTAAGTCATATGGTTAAAATTGGGGGTTTTGACTTGGATCAAAATTGAGCTCAAAGCATGGGTCAATTATGTTTGGATTTGGTTTGAATTGATGACATGAGAGATGAATTTGATTGTAGAATTGAAATCGGGGAGAAGTGGAGCCAAATTTATGTACATTTAAGGTGAATTTGGGGAAATTGGGCTTTTAAAGGTAATTTGGGGTTTTTGTTCAAAATGGTCAAATTGACCATATTGGGTTCAATTGAAGGGTTCAAGTTGGTTTTGGAGATATTTGAAGTGATTTTGGATGTTTTGGGAAAATTTGGGCCACCAAGGGTATTTTGGTAATTTTGGTAAAGTT
>JXCR01143557.1:241662-270159 GCA_002079205.1 Phalaenopsis hybrid cultivar
GGGGGGGGGGGGTTGGGAAATTTGGGTGTTTTGAAATGTTTTGAAATGATTTCTTAGACAAATTTGGGTATCTTGAGTGAATTTGGGAATTTTAGCCAAATTTGGGGCTTCAAGGGCATTTAGGGAATTTGGGTGGATTTAAGGGCAAAATGCCAAGTTGGATATTTTTTGTAGAATTGGGGTGTCAACCACTATGTATGAGCTATGGACCAATGAAAACCCCATTTGGGTCCTCTATGTACTGGTCTTAGCTAAACCTAGCCTAGGGCTAGTGGGTCTAGGGGACCATCTACACGAGTCTCCCAAAAGATCAAGTGATCAAAGTCAACACTTTTGGGTTTAGGGTTGCAAGTGGATATAGGTGGTAGTGAGTGTAAGTGAGTGAACTAGCTCTAGACCAACACCCAGGGTCAGCCTTAAGGTCAAGCAGTCCTACGGGGACTCTCCTTGAGATCCTCATTGTTGATCCTACCTACTAAGTACTAGAGGTTTGGACCAATATATGGAAGTTCAAGTTGAGCGAAGAAGAGTTTAGAATTTCTAATGGTGAGGGTTCCTTTTTTATTTTTCTAGGAATAATCAATAGGAAAGTCCTATGGCTAGACCCTAGGCTACTAAAGAGGAAAGACTAAACCTCAACCAAAAGTGAGGTCAACACCTACTTTATTTAAGGATGTGAATATATATATACAAAAACGTATGATAAGGGCTAGAGAGAAGGTAATATTTCTAAGTATGATGAAATGCCCATAAATTTTAGTTTGGAGATTGAGATTTTTTATGTTTGGGGTTTAGACTTTTTGTGTCCCTTTGTACCATCTTTGGATACTTTGATATATGTGGACAATGTTTTAAAATTGATTGAGGCACTGGCTCTTCCAAATTGTGATGCTCAAAGTGTAGCTAAATTTATTAAGAAGACTATTTTTTAGCAAATTTGGTATTTGAAGACTGATTATTAGTGCTTGGGGAGGCAACTTTAGGAATAGAAAAATTGAGACATTAGTTGTTAAATATGGAATTAAACATAAGATTGCCACGTCATATCATCCTCAAATAAGTGGTTTAGCAGAATTATCTAACAGAGAAATCAAAAGAATTTTAGAGAAAACTGTCAAACATAATAGGAAGGATTGTTTTTTGAGATTAGATGATGCATTATGTGCTTATCGGACTGCTTATAAAACACCAATAGGAATGTCTCCATATAGGCTCATATTTGGCAAAGTTTTTCATTTACCAGTGGAATTAGAGCATAAAGCTTATTAGGCTATTAAGGAATTCAACTACAATATAAAGAAAGCTGGTGAGAACAAATTACTACAGTTAAATGAACTTGATGAACTTAAATAAGAATCTTATGAGAACGAGAGAATTTATAAAGATAAAATGAAGAAGTGACATGATAAAAAGATTCTTAGAAAATGTTTTGAACATGGACAAGAAGTTTTGTTGTATAATACACAATTAAAAATATTTCTCGGAAAACTTATGTCTAGGTCGTCAGGACCATTTAAGGTGATAAAAGTTTATCCTCTTGGTACAATTGATATTAAAGATCCTAAAAGTAGTAGGTTATTTAAAGTGAATGGATAGAGACTTAAGCCCTACTTAGGAGGAGAAAGATAGTTGGTAAATAAGATTTTAATGTTGGAACGTTAAACTAAGTGCTTATTAGGAGGCAACCCAAGTTTATGTTTTTGTTTTTTTGTGATTGTTGTTTTTTATGATGTGGATTGTTTGAATTTGTGAGCTTATATTTAAGTTTATGAGTGTTTCGATTAGATTAAGATTTTGTGAATTAAGGGATGTAAATCCTTAGTATTCTCATTGATGGTAGAAGGATCAACTTAGTCCTCTACACTATAGTTCTCAATCAAAATTAAGGACTTACAGGAGACATACTGAGTTTGGATATAGAAAAGGTCCATCTAAATTCTTTACTTATTATTTCTAACCCTGAGCCTCTATCATGTTGGTTCAATAAAACAACAATTAGAGGGGCTTGTGGATGATCTTATTATTGAACTAATAGAGGTATATACTTTAATGGACAATATATTACTTAGACGTTGGCAACACATATGCCAATAGTACAGGTGCTATCTAGATCTGAATGTCCTTACATAATATGTAAAGCACACGACAGTCAATAGAAGGAGATTTCATTAACATTCTAACATCATCTTTTAACATTCTAACTTGATCGTGTTATACTGAACTAATATAACATCATGCGGAGAATATTTAATTAGTTTCACTAATTTTCTATCAACAATGGCATACAATTGTACATAAATAAGAAAAAAATATATGTATATTATTAACTCTTATTGAGTTAATAATCTAATTGATATTTAATCATTTATGGTTTAATATTTTTTAGTACTTTCATGGATACAAATTCTACAAATATTTCTCTAATTTCAAAAATCATTAATTCTAACTCTATTTTTCTCCCTTTTTTTTTCCTTGAAAAAAAAGACCACGTTAAGAAATTATGAGAAAAGGCATTATCATGATGCTAATATAAGAAAATAAGTATAAACAACTTATGAAAAATGATGGAAAAATCACCTTCTTATTCTCTGAAATGATAAAAGAATAAGTGAATGAGAATGAGACCGCAAAGATTTGATGAAAGTTCCTTTTGTAAGTGAATTGCTCAAAAAATTTCTTGCGGTTATAGAAGTTAGTTGTACCTTGATTCTCTTTACTTAGTTCGTACAGGCAAAAACTATGAAGAAGTTTTTCCATATTGATCATGTTTGAATTGTTTTGAAAGATATAAATAATTGAACGGTTGATTTGACAACTTATATTAAAAATCCATAATCTCTAAAAGCAAGCCAAAGTGAAAAAAATGAAGGCCTATTGATTTCAGACCATTATATTGCTCAAAGATTATAATAATTGAAGAATTTGTCATTCAGGGTTTAAAGAATATGATATCAGCCTTATAAACTAAAGTTAAGTTAGGAAATTAAAGATAAATGAGAAATTGAAACATTTTAACTTTTTAAGAAACTAAGAAGATTCATCTTGAGAATTTGATAAAGAGATTTATAGTGTTAGCTAACCTTCTAAAAGTTGTTTTTATTAAAGTTGATAATGATAACATGTTAAATTTGAATATCTTGAAGAGTGAATTCATTATGTTTAAAGCAAATATGAATTTCTCACAACTATATCAATTTAGTTGAGGTGGGAAGTTCTAATTTAAGTATTATATTTACCAAGGCGCTTAGTTTCTAAGGAGCTCTGCGAAATATTTTTAATGTAATAGTGCATGCTTTATCAAGTGAATCTACCTCTTTTTCTAATTGTGAAGTTTAAGAATATTTTATTGAATAATAATCCTCATACTTAAATTAATTTACTTAAAATATGAATCTTCTAGTATTAAACTTATTATTACTAGTTTATTATATTTATATCACTTGATATTTTCAAATCTCATATAATAAATTATAATTTAACAATTTAACTTTGGCAAATCATTTGACATTGCTTCAAACTTCATTTTTTTATATAAATTGCTCACAATTTAGTCATTTGCAATTATTTTTTCTTTGGCTTTAATTTTCTCCCTTATTTCTATGCAATTTTAGCATTGTTAAAGGAGTTCCATTTGGAGAAATAAATTTCCATTATCAAACATAAATGCTTTTCTTTGATCTCTTAATTTAAAGTCTAAGTAGTTAATAAGAGTGTGATTTTCATGAAGATTACATGTTTGAGTTTCAAATGATAGTGAGTGTCATAATGCAACCAAAAAAAAAATTGAATTATAATTACATAAAATTAATTTTGTCATGGGCTACAAATTCCATCCTTCCAAAAGAGAAGTATTTTTTTTAATTTACTATTATAGCCTAGTACCTATGTAAATTTTACCATATTTGTTGATGAGTATTATAACATTTACCATCTAATTAACTGAAAACTAGCTAAAGTGGCCCATAATTTTATCTTCTTTATATTTATTTTTTAAAAAAATTAGAGATGAGTTAGCTTTTTTTCTTCATATTGACAAATTCCATTTTTTTCTTATATGAGTGAAAGTCAGAGATCATGAATTTCATAGGAGGCTTTGGTTCTACTATTTTAATTTGAATATATTAGTCATTTGTGGCTTTTACTTGCTCATCTCTTAGCTTGGCAAAATTAAGATGGAGAATCTTTTTTCATTATCAAGGTAATAAGTTCCATCAATCACATAGGTTAATAAAATTGCTCTTGAACTTGATTTTTTTTTTTTTAATAAACTCCAAAATTTTTACTTTTGGAGTGGATCTTGGGGCTCTTTTCTGAATTTCGTATGTATTTTAATATATTTTCTTCAATTTCATGTATCCATCGTATTGTAATTAATTCATGTTTATCATTATTTACTGAATTCTCTTTATTTAATTTTTGGGCCTTGACTATGCTTATCACACCTTAATCAGTACTGATTTAAGAAATCATTGAGAGGGAAAATCGGATCTTATTAAGATGCTCAACAAGAAAAGGAATAGGAGATTAGAGAGAAAGAGAGTCTATCATAAAAAAAAAGGATTTTACTACAATATATATGATTATAATAAAGTGTATTTTTCTACTTCTCCTTATAAACATCTACTTGAGTTTGGATTGGCGTTTGAGTGCCTCAAATAAGATAAATATTGAGCTACATTTATAAGAAGTACATAGAAAGACCTCATGATTATTTACTACATAAGACATGAGGCATGTACTCAAATTTTATTGGTATTTGATTCTGAATAATTAAACTTGGATATTTAGTAACTGAGGCTACCAATTTTGTAGATGAAAGTTGCTAACATAACAGAAAATCGTTGACTTTTAAGTAACTCACCAACTTAAATTGATGAAGTCGCCATTTTTCAACAATAAATTGAATTGGTAAGAGCTCTTGAGCTTAAGCGGGTAAACCTGATTTTGGGTAACTACATATTGAGCAGCATTCCGTAGACTACCTTGAAATTAATTAATGTATGGACTATGCATGACGAGTTCTTCCTGGTCTTGAATTGTTTATTTTGATTCATTGTAGTTCTTAATAATTCGGATAAGTTCATGTTGCTCCTCTCTGATGAAGTTTTTAGAGCCAATCTCACTTCACTTATTCAAATATGTTGCTTATCTAAAAACGCGGACCACAGGGTTCGACCGCGTTCCGCATTTAGTGTAAAAAACCAACTGCGTTCTAGATAAAAAGTTCTAACATAGTTTTCAAACGGTGAGACGGCGTTTTTAAAACTCCGCCTCAGCAGATAAGCTGCCCCAAACGGAACCTAATAAAAAGTGTATTTGGCAATAAAACGTACATGATGCCTAAGTTTATTCATTTTTCACACATAATTATAAATGCATTAATGAATTTTTAAGGATAATTTGCCCACAAATATAATAATATATCGGTAGCTTCAATTTTTAAGTCAAAGCAGACTTCATGGAAGCCGAAGCTCTCATAATTGGCAGCACGTCTTCAGGCTTGGCAGACATGCAGCCACACCCTTTCTTTACATCCAGTCATCTGTCTATATATACAACTGAAGCCAAAATCAAATTAATACAAACAAACATTACATCTCCCTTTCACTTACATGGCCTGCATCTCATCAAGAGCTTACGGCACGGTGGCCGCACCACCCGACCCAACTGCTCTGCATAACCGCCGGCAATCACTCCGGCGCTGGTTCATCATTGGCTCCTCCACCATTCTCTTACTCGCGGTTATCATCGTCTCCGCAGTCAGCATAAGCCATCAAAACTCGAGCAACTCCGGCGACACCGGAGCCGCACCAACCACCTTCTCCACCTCAGTCAAGGCGCTCTGCTCCTCCACCTTATACCCTGCTTCATGTCTGACTACACTGAACCCCATAACCAATACTTCTCAATCCATTGACCCAACCAAACTCTTCCGCTTCTCCGCCCAAGCAGCCATCACGGAGCTATCAAGCGCTGCAGATCGCTTTAAAAATCTGAATTTCAGCGAAAAAACAGAGGGTGCTTATTCAACACAAGCACTTAACACCTGCACCGAGCTGATCGATCTTGCTCTCGACATGCTCAACAACACCATCTCATTTTCTTCCACAAACNCATCCGTTTTGTTATGCAAATCTTTTATGTTGACTGACAAGTTCCCCTATCTAATATTAAAGATTAGATGGGGTTTATATTAAGCTGGGTTTCAAAGTTTCCTATAAGGGCAAGCTCCTATAGTTAATTATATCTTAAATGACCGAAGTCACTTAAGAAAACTCTCAATTTAGATTAGATGTATTTTCTTCAGGATTTCAAAGTTTAGGGTTTTCAATGTCGGTTGAAGAAATTTTAAACGAGAAAAGATCGAATAAAAATAGTTATATTTGGAATCCAAAGAGAGAAAACTATGGGATGTCACGGATCCTAAGGAGAACCTCAGTGACTTTCCAAGCTATTCTATGGTTTGGCTTCAATTTTGAGGAAATATTATTAAATATTTAATCATGTCATTTTTATTATTCAGGGCTTGCATTTGCATGATACTGATCATACAAATAGCCTAGGAAGATAGGAGGGTTTATATCATAACAAACGTCAACCTCAGAGCCTAAAGCAAGTTAAGGCTAAAATTTTACAACATGGCTGTGCGAAGGCCTAAAGATAAGTTGAGAGTTTACGTCATACCAGAAGAGCTATCTCATAATCTTATTTCTTGTTAATTAATTCTAAGAAAAGGTTTGCTGACGATGACTTCATTTGCTCTCTCGAATTTGTTCTACTGTATGTCTTCATCATGCTACCCATAGAGTTTGCTCCAAGCTCCTTATCGAAGTGACAGCTCTAGGTTTAATATTTTATGTCTTATGATATTTTTCAATTATTATTGAAATTAGTAGGGTTATTTAATGTGAATGGACAAAGACTTAAACTCTACTTAGGAGGAGAAAGATCGTTGGTAATTAAGATTTCAATGTTGGGATGTTAAACTAAACGCTTATTGGAAGGCAACCCAAGTTTATGTTTTTCGTTTGTTTGTGATTGTTGTTTTTTGTGGTGTGGATTGTTTAAATTTGTAAGTTTGTGCTCAAGTTTGTGAGTGTTTTGATTTGACTAGGGTTGTGTGAATTAAGAGAGCTGAATCCTTAGTATTCTTGTTGATAACAATACTTTAAAATGTCTTCTGATGGTAGAAAGATCAATTTAGTCATCTACATCTTAATTCTCAATCAAATTTAAGGACTTAAAGATTGAGTTTGGATATAGAACAAGTCCATCTCAATTCTTTACTTCCCGTTTCTGACCCTATGCCTCTATAATGTTGGTTCAATAAACCAACAATTAGAGGGGCTTCTGGATGATCTTATTTTTGAACTGACAGAGGTGTATACTTTAATTGACAGTATAGTACTTAGAAGTTGGCAACACATAAGCTAGTAGTACGGGTGTTATCTAGATCTGAATATCCTTACAAAAAATGTGTAAAGCACCCGTCAGCCATTAAAAGGAGATTTCATTAACATTCTGACATCATCTTTTTACATTCTAACTTAATCGAGTTATATTGAACTAGTTTGACTTCATGTGCATAATATTTAATTAGTTTCTCTAGTATTCTATCAACAATGGAACACAATTGTAAATAAATAATAAATAAATTTATGTATATTATTAACTCTTATTGAGCTAATAATAACTTCATTTTTTTTAATAAATTGCTCACAATTTAGTCATTGTTATTATTTTTTCTTTGGCTTTAATTTTCTCACTGATTTCTAGGAAATTTCAGCATTAAAAAAGGAGTTCCATTCGGACCAATAAGTTTCCATTATCAAACATGAATGTTTTTCTTTGATCTCTTAATTTAAAGTCTAAGTAGTTAATAAGAGAATGTGATTTTCATGAAGATTACATGTTTGAGTTTCAAATGATAGCGAGTATCATAATGCAACTAAAAATATTTGAATTATAATTTCATAAGATTAATTTTGTCATGGGCTACAAATTCCATCCTTTCAAAAGAGAAGTATTTCTTTTAATTTACTATTGTAGCCTAGTACCCATGCAAATTTTACCATATTTGTTGATGAGTATTATAACATTTACCATCTAATTAACTGAAAACTAGCTAAAGTGGCCCATAATTTTATTTTCTTTATATTTATTTTTTTAAAAAAAAGATGAGTTAGCTCTTTTTCTTCAAAGTGAGTGACATGATTGACAAATTCTATATGAGTGAAAGTGAGAGATCATGAATTTCATAGGAGGATTTGATTCTACTATTTAATATGAATATATTAGTCATTTGGGGCTTTTGTTGGCTCGTGTTTTAGCAATCGCATAGGTTAATAAAATTGCTCTTGAACTTGATTTTATTATTATTATTTTTTATAAACTCCTCCAAAATTTTTTACTTTTGGAGTGGATCTTGGGGCTCTTTTCATTATTTTGTATGTATTTTAATATATTTTCTTCAATTTCATGCATCCATCTTATTGTAATTCATTCATGTTTATCATTATTTACTGAATTCTCTTTATTTAATTTTTTGGCCTTGTCTATGCTTATCACACCTTAATCAGTACCGAATTACTAAATCATTGAGAGGGAGAATGGGATCTTATTAAGACGCTCAACAAAAAAAGGAATAGGAGATTAGAGAGAAAGAGAGAGGGAAAAATGGTCTATCATAAAAAAAAAGGATTTTACTACAATATATATGATTATAATAAAGTGCATTTTTCTACTTCTCCTGATAAACCTCTACTTGAGTTTGGATTGGCGTTTGAGTGCCTCAACTAAGATAAATATTGAGCTATATTTATAAGAAGCACATAGAAAGACCTCATGATTGTTTACTACATAAGACATGAGGCATGTACTCAAATTTTATTGGTATTTGGTTCTGAATAATTAAACTTGGATATTTAGTAACTGAGGCTACCAATTTTGTAGATGGAAGTTGCTAACATAACAGAAAATCGTTGACTTTTAAGTAAGTCACCGACTTAAATTGATGAAGTCGCCATATTTCAACAGTAAAATGAATTGGTGAGAGCTTTTGAGCTTAAGCGAGTAAACCTGATTTTGGGTAACTACATATTGAGCAGCATTCCTTAGACGACCTTGAAATTAATTAATGTATGGACTATGCATGATGAGTTCTTCCTAATCTTGAATTGTTTATTTTGATTCATAGTAGTTCTTAATAATTCCGATAAGTTCATGTTGCTCCTCTCTGATGAAGTTTTCAGAGCCAATCTCACTTCACTTATTCAGATATGCTGCTTATCTGAAAACGCGGACCACATGGTTCGACTCTCGTTCCACATTTAGTGTAAAAAACCAACTGCGTTCTAGATAAACAGCTCTAACATAGTTTTCAAACCGTGAGACGGTGTTTTTAAAACTCTGTCTCACAGATAAGCTGCCCCAAACAGAGCCTGATAAAAAGTGTATTTGGAAATAAATTGTACATGATGCCTAAGTTTATTCATTTTTCACATATAATTATAAATGCATTAGTGAATTTTTAAGGATAATTTGCCCACAAATATAATAATATATCGTTAGCTTCAAATTTTAAGTTAAGGCAGACTTCATGGAAGCCAAAGCTCTCATAATTGGCAGCACGTCTTCAGGCTTGGCAGACATGCAACCACACCCTTTCTTTACATCCAATCATCTGTCTATATATACAACTCAATACCAAATCAAATCAATACGAACAAACATTACATCTCCCATTCAGTTACATGGCCTGCATCTCATCAAGAGCTTACGGCACGGTGGCCGCGCCACCCGACCCAACTGCCCTGCATAACCGCCGGCAATCACTCCGGCGCTGGGTCATCATTAGCTCCTCCACCATTCTCTTACTCGCAGTTATCATCGTCTCCGCAGTCAGCATAAGCCATCAAAACTCGAGAAACTCCGGCGACACCGGAGCCGCACCACCCACCTTTTCCACCTCCGTCAAGGCGCTCTGCTCCTCCACCTTATACCCTGCTTCATGTCTGACTACACTAAACCCCATAACCAATACTTCTCAATCCATTGACCCAACCAAACTCTTCCTCTTCTCCGCCNTCGGAGCCGCACCACCCACCTTCTCCACCTCCGTCAAGGCGCTCTGCTCCTCCACCTTATACCCTGCTTCATGCCTGACTACACTAAACCCCATAACCAATACTTCTCAATCCATTGACCCAACCAAACTCTTCCTCTTCTCCGCCNGATTTTGTATTATAATTTTTTAAAAAAATGATTAGAGATATAAATTATATATAAAGCGCATGGAAAAAATATTACATTAGCACTCTAGAACTCTGCAGACAGAGCTGTTTGTGGTGTCCAATCTCGTACTGACATGTGGAAGGTCGGGTTCAACTACATAAAATATGAAAAAAAAAAATGAAAACGTCTTATAAGAATATTCCCTCTCGTTATTTTGTATATTTTCCGCATTATTTTTGTGTTATTGTTGTATTATTGAGGTGATTTTGAGAATAACACATTAAAACACATGAATAACGAGAGTGTTCTGCTGTAATATTTTTTCCCTTTTATGATAGTGTCTGTCATAAAAATATTTTAATATGATTAGTAATAAATAATAATAGATTAAAAATTAAAAATATATTAAGATGTCTTTACTTTCATTAGTTTTAAATTATTATTTAGTTCTATGAACTCATTATTTATAATTCTTAACTGAATTTTATTTTTATAATATATTCTCTGAAGAAAAAGGATTAATAGTTTTTCATATGATATACTATTTATTTTCAGAAGATATGAGTTTTTTAGCATATATAATCATTCATTGCCTTTAATCTTAACACAAATATAAATTTTTTAAAATCTATCTTAAACTAATTCTGATCAGAATACGCTTCTCTTATATAATTATATNGCAAATATAATCATTCAATGCCTTTAATCTTAAAACAAATATAAATTTTTTAAAATCTATCTTAAACTAATTCTGATCAGAATACGCTTCTCTTATACATTTATATAAAAAAAATCATATTATAAAGGTAGGCGGAAACGATAAATTCTTCTGCATTGGGTTTAAACAAGACGAATAAGAGCGAGCCCAGGCTCAGCTGGTGTTCGGCTCGTTTATATTTTTGAGCTCAAAAAGTGTGTTCGTATTCGGCTCATTTGCTTAGCGAGCCGAACACGAGTCGTTCACGAATAAAGAGTCATTTTGACAATCCTAATCACATAACCATAAGATATTAAGGATTATGACAAAATTTAAAATATCATTTAAATCTAATTTAATATTTTTTTTTTCTATTTTCTTAATTAATACTTTTAATTGATTATAAATTTTTGTAACCTCGTAGTCAATTAAATTTTATAAAAATATTACTCATCAAAATATATATATATATATAAATTTGATTANTTCCGCGCTATTTTTGTGTTATTGGTATATTATTAAAGTGATTTTGAGAATAACACATTAAAACACATGAATAACGCGAGTTCTGATGTAATATTTTTTTCCCTTTATGATAGTTTTTGTCATAAAAATATTTTAATATGATTAGTACATAAATAATAACAGATTAAAAATTAAAAATATATTAAGATGTCTTTACTTTCATTAGTTTTAAANTAAGAAGAGGACGGTGATATATGTGAAGAAGGGAGTGTATTACGAGAATGTTAGGGTGGAGAAGAACAAGTGGAATGTGATGATGGTTGGGGATGGGATGGGCGCTACCGTTATTTCCGGCAAGCTCAATTTCGTCGATGGGACTCCAACCTTCCAAACCGCAACATTCGGTACGATTAATTTTTACTAATTTACTGTTTTATTTTGTATTATAATTTTTGAAAAAATGATTAGAGATATAAATTATACATAAAACTCATGGGAAAAATATTACATCAGCACTCTAANTGAAAAAATGATTAGAGATATAAATTATACATAAAACTCATGGGAAAAATATTACATCAGCACTCTAGAACTCTGCAGGTAGAGCTGTTTGTAGAGTTCAATCTGGTACCGACATGTGAAAGGTCGGGTTCATCCTCATAAAATATGAAAAAAAAAATAAAAACGTCTTATAAGAATATTCCATCGCGTTATTCTGTATATTTTCCGCGCAATTTTTGTGTTATTGGTATATTATTGAAGTGATTTTGAGAATAACACGTTAAAATACATGAATAACGCGAGAGTCATGATGTAATGTTTTTTCCCTATTATGATAATGTCTGTCATAAAAATGTTCTAATATCATTAGTACATAAATAATAACAGATTAAAAATTAAAAATATATTAAGATGTCTTTACTTTCATTAGTTTTAAATTCTTATTTAGTTCTAGGAACTCATTATTTATAATTCTTAATTGAATTTTATTTTTATAATATATTCTTTGAAGAAAAAGGATTAATAGTTTTTCATATGATATGCTATTTATTTTCAGAAGCTATGAGTTTTTTAACAAATATAATCATTCAATGCCTTTAATCTTAAAACAAATATAATTTTTTTTAAAATCTATCTTAAACTAATTCTGATCAGAATACGCTTCTCTTATATATTTTTATAAAAAATGATATTATAAAGGTAGGTGAAAACCATAAATTCTTCTGCATAGGGGTGTAAACGAGTCAAACATGAGCGAGCCCAGGCTCAGCTGGTGTTCGGCTCGTTTATATTTTGAGCTCAAAAAGTGTGTTCGTGTTCGGCTCTTTTGCTTAGCGACCCGAACACGAGTCGTTCACGAACAAATAGTCGTTTTGACAACCTTAATCATGTAGCCATAAGATATTAAGGATTGAGACAAGATTTAAAACATCATTTGAATCTAATTTAATAATTTTTATTCTATTTTCTTAATTAATANTAGGGATTTCATTGGCGGTGATTCGTGGATTGGGAAAGCAGATGTGCCTTTTCAATCTGGGCTTTAAGTTGACGGTGGGGATGTAATTTTTTCTTTTTTTTATTAAATTCTTTGGAGTCAATTAATTGTCTTCTGCAAATAAATTTATTTATTTATTTTATAGTTTATTGTTTTAACATTGCACAAATTTTTATTCATGCGATTGGAAAAAAGGTATTACATGAATATAAGTATAATTCAATTCAGTGACATATCAATATGTTGTTAATTACATGTTTGACTTTTTTTAAGTTAAACTTATTAGGAGTTGTTGCACAGCAAAAAATTTAGGGCATTAGAGTAATTATTTAATGTTTTAGCAGTGCACAAAGGTCTAATATGTAAAGAGAATAAAAATGGAAGGAGAAACATCAATTATTTAAGTGGAAAAATCCTAAAAAGGGAAGATACCACAGGGTCAAAGTAATATGTTTAATTCATTTTTTTTCACATAAGATTTGCACGGACATCACCCCTTGGTTTGACACAGCAAAATTGGTCAAAAAACTAAACATGCCTTTTTTTGGCCTAGCATGGTTTTTTTTCTCTTTTTTTTTTAGCCATCTCGAAGTCGCTAGCTTATTTATTTAGATGTCTTCGTATGATTCATTTATTCGGATAAGTCTCCCTCCGTAATCATATAAATGATTTGAAGATGAGTAGAAATGAATTTAAAGGCATGCAACAGACAAATAGACAAACAATAAAAAGAAAAGAAATGGAAGGCTTACATATAGTTAATCCTCGTGTGATGGGATGAGAGTAAATGTCCAAACAAGATTGGACTACACATCATCTCTTAAGAGAATCCCTACATAAGCCACCCGTAACCGAGAATCAAAAAGAACATTTTTGCTCTGGGTCAAGAGCACTCCCGCGGAGATATATCTCACTTGTATATTCTAGGAGATATTCATGAATACTCTCAATAGAAGAGATTTCTCTTTTGTTCCCATGATCTTAGGGACATGTGTACACAATGGGTGGTTATTTTAAATGTGAAAGTCCTGATGCTTCAAAGCTCATGCTAATCCATCAGATAGAGAGGGAATCTCTCACATCCCTGAAGGATAGTGACTCATCAGCATATGAAGCCTACAAAATAACCAAGATCATTTTGATAGGGATATTCCTATGCATCAAAACATGTATGAGTCATAAGGGCAGAAGACAAATCGTCGTATCCCAAACAGGCGGCAGCTTATCGGCTTCAAGCTGACAAGGTGATATTAGCGAAGTCAAAAGAGTAGACATGGCTCAATAGGGGTAGTCAAAGGATGGGAGGAGTAGTACTAAAAGGTAGAGGTAGTTGGGTCATGGTACCATGAACTCTTCATCCTAATCTAGTAGGACTCTAAGTTTACACGGTCGTGAAGGTAATCGACCCAACATGTCCTGAGATCCCTGGTCAGCAATCTATGAGTTGTGTCATCCACGGGAACCTCAATAACTCTAAGGTTAGAGGAANCTTAAGGCAAGTCCAACAGCTTTAGGGCCCATCTTGACCAAAGTTGTATCAAATTATCTTGAAATTTTTTTTCTTTCCAAGATCTTTCGCTAATTTTTCCTTAATTTTAAGTCAAATATACAAAATGTTTTGAAGTTAATTTAGCCTTTCATGGATATTATACCAAAAGACATATAAATAAATTGTTATAGAAGAAATGACATTTATTTATTATTTGTGGAATTGGAGAGAGATAGACAATACACAACTTTCAGGAAGTTTGCAATAGCAGGAAAGAGAAATTCTTACAAAACTAGATTTGTTACTTGCTTAAATTTTCTTACAAAGACCAGCTATTATGTATCAGTTCTACGGTTCTAGTTTCTTTCTGGGATTTTGAGGAAGATTCTATTATAAATTGTTGAAATCATGGAGAAGACAAATCTCTTCTTTCATTTGTACTTGACACCACATATAAATGTGCTTCGCCTTATTTGCTGAATCTATTTTTTAGTGGTAGTGGACATCCTCGACCACAAAGAACATTGCCATTTTCTTTCGTTGTCATTTGCCATTCATGTTGCCTTTTTTAACTTCGATGATGAAAATCCATTCGTTCCCATCCGTGCATGTTGTGGCGAGATCTAGATATATACATTAGTTGTTGTGGTATATATATAAATTAAACAGGAGAATTATCGACGAAGTGAAAAATAGAATGAAAAAAAAAATCATACCAGAAAAGAACACACAAATTTATGTGGTTCGGCAAATTGCCTATGTCCACAGAGTTGCAGAGGATTTTACTACTTGAGGAATTTACACCAGTCGATCACCTCAACTTACGAGAGGAATCTCTCATTTCGTTGCTCTCTCTTCTACTCTCTTTGTTCTTCTCTCTCTACACTGAGATATACCGAAGAAACTCTACGTCGAGATACACCGAAAAAGACAAACTTACAAGAGAAATAAACTATAATTTCTCTTCTGTCATAAGTCACCAAGAAGAAGCCAAGGAAAAACAATCTGCTTCTTCTTCCTTCTTCTTCCTTCTTCTTCCTTCTTCTTCCTTCTTCTTCCTTTTTCCTCTATCCCAAGGAAACCTGAAGAACTGTTCGTCTATTCCAAGGAAACTCAAAAAGGCCGCAAGCCTCCTGCAGCAGTCAATCGCTGAAGCAGTTTCGGAGAAGGATCTTATTCGCAACTTAAAGAGCAGGAATGTCGTCGTTTTGCAAATCAAATACAGAGAGTGGGACGTTTCACGAAACGGGTGTAGGGCAAGGCGGGAAAGAACTTGGCGGAACCAGGTAAGTTATTTCCTTTTTTTGTGCCAAACCAGGCTCCAGCTCCAACAAATCTCCCACTTGGAGACCGGTAAACAAACTACAAGGTCTTCTTCCTCAAACTGATATCCTTCACTGGCGGCGTCACCCTTTTTCTTCAAACATAAATCCTTTACCATGAATCCTCCACAAATCTTCCAACTTGAATCCTCTACCTCTGCAACTCAAAGCTTCTGTCATCACTCTAGACAACCAACTGAAGCTGTACACAACTTCAGTTTCTCAAGAGTAACACCCTCAATCAACATATCAGCAGGGTCCAAATAGCCTTACACCTCCAAGCTATTTCTTGGATTACTCTTGTCTCTGCTTACAACTCTCACTGCATGGGCAATATTCTGCCTCTGCTGAAAGCCTTTTTCAACAAGTCTAACCTTGTACCTCTTACTGCCATCAAGCTCAGTATTTACCTGGTACACCCACTTGTTGTGTAATGTCTTCTTTCCTGGTGGAAGTTCTATCAGCTCTCACTTGCTCGAACTTTCATTTTGCAATATTTTTTCATAGCTCTGTGATTCTTCAACATTTATCTGTGGAACAATAGTAATGGGTGCCCCGGACCCACTTTCCTTTTCACTTCTATCACTGTCCTGCATTGTGGCATTTGATAGATTTACTACCACATTCAAAGCTCCTGAATCCAATATCAAATCTTCAACAGAACTATGAACTGTTAATAATAGTGCATCCTGTGATTCTTCAGATATCACATTTGCGCTATCATTCTTCATCTTCTCCTGCAGTTATTATTTATGTGACCAGCCTTGCCATAGTTCCAACAGGTTGTCTGCTTACTAAAATTTTATTTTAATCTCCCTATACTTGAGTTCTTGTCATGTCATCTCCCTCTAAAATCAACATTCAGTGCCGAACTCGAACTTGAGACCTCGCCAAAATCTTTCCTGCGAACTTTCTCAACAAAAATCAAATCACTAATATTATCGTATTTCAGTTTAGATTTACCTGCAGAACTGCTAACTGCTATCCTCATGGCTTCTCAACTATCTGACAATGAAGCCAACAAGAACAATGCACATATCTCATCATCAAAATCAATTTCCATAGACGACAATTGATTTGTGTTAGTATTGAAATCATTCAGGTGTTGAGCAACTGAAACACCTTCCATCATCTTCAAATTGAATAATTTTTTCATAAAGTGCACCTTGTTATTCGCCGATGACTTTTCATACTTACCTGATAAAGCTGTCATGAGATCTGCAGTCGTCTTTTCCTTGACGACGATGTGTGCAACGGACCTCGATAGGGTTAATCGAGGAACCCCCAGAACTTGTCGATTCAACAAATTTCATTCAGTCTCATTCATCTTTTCAGGTCTTTTCTCCAATAACGGAAGATGAAGTTTCTTTCCATAAAGGTAATCATCTATCTGCATTCTCAAATAATCAAAAACTGTGCCATCAAATTTCTCAATCCCTGAAACATTCACTTCATCTGCAGTTATCATTCTTAATCAGATCCGAACCTGTCTCTGATACCAGTTGTTGTGGTGAGATCTAGATATATACATCAGTTGTTGTGGTATATATATAAATCAAAGAGGAGAACGATCGACGAAGTGAAAAATATAACTAAAAAAAATCACACTAGAAAAGAACACACAGATTTACGTGGTTCGACAAATTGCCTACGTCCACGGAGTTGCAGAAGATTTTACTACTTGAGAAATTTACATCAGTCGATCACCTCGACTTATAAGAGGAATCTCTTACTTCGTTGCTCTCTGTTCTTCTCACTCTACACCGAGATACACCGAAGAAACTCTACACCGAGATACGCCGAAGAAGATAAACTTACAAGAGAAATAAACCCCAATTTCTCTTCTGCCACAAGTCACCAAGAAGAAGTCAAGGGAGAACAATCTTCTTCTTCTTCTTTCTTCTTCATTCTTCTTCCTTTATTCCAAGGAAACCCTAAGAACTCTTCCTCTATCCCGAGGAAACCCGAAGAAGAAACACAAAAAAGGCCGCAAGGCTCCTGTAGCAGTCAATCGCTGAAGCAGTTCCGGAGAAGGGTCTTGTTCGCGACTTAAAGAGCAGGAACGGCGTCGTTTCACAAATCAAAGTCAGAGAGCGGTGACGTTTTGCGAAACGGGAATAGGGCAAGGCGGGAAAGCACTTTGGCGGGAGCAAGTAAGGTATTTCTTTTTTTTTATTTTTTTTTTGTGTCTAACCGGGCTCCACCTCCAACAATGCAAAGTCTTGGGCTAAAATTTCAAGCAAAGAATTAATATCAGCTTANAAGGAATTTCTTACTTCGTTGCTCTCTCTGTTCTTCTCTCTCTACACCGAGATACACCAAAGAAACTCTACACCGAGATACGCCGAAGAAGATAAACTTACAAGAGAAATAAACCTCAATTTCTCTTCTGCCACAAGTCACCAAGAAGAAGCCAAGGGAGAACAATCTTCTTCTTCATTCTTCTTCCTTTATCCCAAGGAAACCCTAAGAACTCTTCCTCTATCCCGAGGAAACCCGAAGAAGAAACACAAAAAAGGCCGCAAGGCTCCTGTTGCAGTCAATCGCTAAAGCAGTTTCGGAGAAGGGTCTTGTTCGTGACTTAAAGAGCAGGAACGGCGTCGTTTCACGAATCAAAGTCAGAGAGCGTGATGTTTCGCGAAACGGGAATAGGGCAAGGCGGGAAAGCACTTGGCGGGAGCAAGTAAGTTATTTCCTTTTTTTTAATTTTTTTTTTGTGCCTAACCGGGCTCCACCTCCAACAATGCAAAGTCTTGGGCTGAAATTTCAAGCAAAGAATTAATATCAGCTTAGTGTATTCAACATCAAAATTATAAAAATAAAAATAAAAATACAAATAATAGAGATTGTCAAGCAATAAAAATTGTCTATTGGTTAAATTTCTAAAATATATTTTCAATATTAGATTTTACATCATAAAATTAATGCCTAACAACAATTTATTAAGAAAATTTTAACATTTTTTTACACAATTAACATTTAAAGTATTTCTTTTTATGATAAAAAAATTAAGGATGAGTGTTGCTGCTTGCCAGAAAAGTTTCATTTCCTAAATAGATTCTTGTGCTTTCCATGAGAATTGAATTGCCTTTTAATACTTTTTTAGGACTTTTTGTTGATTGAAGTTAGAAATAATGTTTTGATAAAGTTTGTTATGGGGCTATTTGGTTGGTAACGAAAGNTTGTCTATTGGTTAAATTTCTAATATATATTTTCAATATTAGATTTTACATCATAAAATTAATGCCTAACAACAATTTATTAAGAAAGTTTTAACATTTTTTTACACAATTAACATTTAAAGTATTTCTTTTTATGATAAAAAATTTAAGGATGAGTGTTGTCTGCTTGCCAGAAAAGCTTCATTTCCTAAAGAGATTCTTGCTCTTTCCATGAGAATTGGATTGCCTTTTAATACTTTTTTAGGACTTTTTTGTTGATTGAAGTTAGAAATAATGTTTTGATAAAGTTTGTTATGGGGCTATTTGGTTGGTAACGAAAGAGTGCATTTGCTTTCCTTATACAAGAGTTTTGAAAATCTTGATTTTGAGTTGAAAGAAAAGCAAATGCAGTGTAAATTACATGGCATTTGGAGTTCATTCTCCAGTTCAATTTTAATGTATATGTACACTACTCTGTGTAAAGTATTGTCTGCCATTATTGTCGTAGCTTGTCAGCTCAATGTCGCCCCCTTTGGCTATTGGTCGCNCGCATTTGGAGTTCATTCTCCAGTTCAATTTTAATGTATATGTACACTAGTTTGTGTAAAGTATTGTCTGCCATTATTGTCGTAGCTTGTCAGCTCAATGTCGCCCCCTTTGGCTATTGGTCGCCGTCTCCCATTTTCTGCTGCCGCCCGTCACCTATAATTGGTGGTTGGTGCAACTCGCTGCCCACTGGATGTTGCTGCAACCCACCATCTGTCTGTAGTAATTTTTGTTGGCTATTCGTCGTCAACCTCCATCGCTCGCCTGTCTTCATTGCAGTTCTCTGCCCACTTGTCATCATCGTCGCTGCTGCCCTCGCCTGCATCCTTGCCACAGGCCTCGTCTCCATCCAATGGCATAGCCCGCCATCTGTTATTGCCTCCTTCTGGCTGTCAACTGCTATTGGTCATTTGTCTCTTATGATGTTTATACTACATTTGTTTTGCTTTGTACTCACCCAAACACATAATTGCAAATTTATGCGTTTATACTGTATTCATTCAAACAAATTTTTTTTTACTTTTCAATACATACATTTACTTTTAAGTTTATTTCTTTTATAATGCATTTCTATTATAACAACCATACAACCGCAACTATATTTAGAAACCAACACCGATTTCTAACTCCACAAGCTTCTCAAAATTCACTTAAAAATATATTTTTTTTCTTTTATGTAAGATGACTGAATAAAATTATCATTTCCTAAACAAGTTTTCTATTTACAAGCAAAAAAATGAGCCCTTAACTGAATTGGAGCTTCTTTCTCAGGTGATTAAAGGATGGGATCAGGGNCTTTCATGTAAGATGACTGAATAAAATTATCATTTCCTAAACAAGTTTTCTACTTACAAGCAAAAAAATGAGCCCTTAACTGAATTGGAGCTTCTTTCTCAGGTGATTAAAGGATGGGATCAGGGTATTTTAGGTGGCGAGGGAATTCCTCCAATGCTTGCAGGTATAAGCATCGCCCCAAGCTTTTTTTTATTTATTTATTTTCCACTTTGACAGTGATGATGAGGTGCCGCTTCTTTTCCGTTTCGGTATAGGTGGCAAGCGCACATTGAAACTACCTCCAGAACTTGGATACGGAGTCAGAGGTGCAGGTTGTAAAGGAGGTAAGCTTTCCTTCTTTGCTTTCCATTTACAGTGTGCTCTACTGGTTACATTGTTGAAATTAAATAGCCATTGATTTTCTCATGCTGCCATTGTTTACNGGGTTTATGGATGTAACGGTAAAGATCCATTATGTCAAATTCTCTTATTTAATGTGAAACACCTAGGATTCAGCAACTAAACTACTGAAGTCCCTGTTCACTAATGAAAATGCGTGCAATTCATCACTGGTTTGTTAAAAAAAATGAAAAACGATGGGAATTTCTGTATTCATTATTTGGTTGATGCAAATAGAAATGAAACTAAAATCACTACTTTGTAGTACATGAACTGGACTGACTTACACGCGGTGAACATAAAATGAGATCTTGGCATAGAAGTGAAAGTAAAATGGAAATGACAAGGGTAAATACTTCTCAGTAGTTATTCTATAATGTTGTGGGGAAATTTGCTGTTGGGTCAGTCTTGCTACTTTGTATACGGGCTGTAAATGAACCAATACACTCGATAAACAACTCGAACTCATCTCGATTAAGACTCGATCATGTAAATAAACAAGCTTTAACATTTTTTAAAAGTTTGATGGTTAAATAAATTAAACATGAATATAATCAAACTTTTTCATTTGTGCTCACGAACAAACCCGTTTGTTATTCAATAAGTAACTTGTTAAATATTTGATATTAATTTTGAATGATAGCATATCATATATGATAGATTATTCAAATAAAATTTGATTAGTTAGAATTTATTTAATTATATATTTAATTTTAATATAATATTATATTAATTAAGGAATGATTTTGCATTATGAGTTATTTGATAGTACAAGTTCTTTCAGATTTTTTGGCTCTGGTTTTCATGTTTTTTCAATCTTAAAATATATTCTTGTGAGCAAATATCTATTATAGACACTAGATGAGATCATGTGTTGGTTAATTTTTTTATCTGATTTATCAAATTGTTCATTTATTTAGATTTATAAAATTATTTATTGAAATTTTATATAAAAATTTAGATGCTCGTTTGAATATTTCGCTCATTTAAATACTTATTTGCTTGTTATAAACATATCAAGTTCAAATATTCAAAAACTTAAACAAGTCAAATTTGAACAT
This sequence comes from Phalaenopsis hybrid cultivar, assembly GCA_002079205.1. Taxonomy (NCBI): domain Eukaryota; kingdom Viridiplantae; phylum Streptophyta; class Magnoliopsida; order Asparagales; family Orchidaceae; genus Phalaenopsis; species Phalaenopsis hybrid cultivar. Next base: position 263,308 of record JXCR01143557.1, read on the forward strand.
ATGTGAAAGCTTGACACAAGCTCGCGCTGAACATGAACAAATTATAATTGTACCAAATCAATTCTAATCTATCATATACGCAGCTTATCTCGGCTTGTTTATAACTCTTTGTGGTACATGACCTTGACTTAAATATTATTTATATCTAACTTCGAATGGAAATCACTTCGTTTTTTTTTTAATAATTCAAGTTTGTTTATAAAATGGAATTTTTAGTTTAGTAATAACAGAATGTTGGGTGTTGCTTTTGTTTATTTTATAAATAATGTACTCGATGCTGATCTCAACTGAGCAATTCAACCAGCTCAAAGCTCAATTTCTTAGTGACTGGAGCACAGCAGAGAGGAAAAGATGAAAAAAAGATATTAAAAAAAGAGGTAGAAGACGGTTGCAGGAAAAACCATCTAGCTTTCTTGGTTAAGTGGAAGAGTTTTTTTTACACTAGTAAAACTCAGTTACAAAACAGCTAACTTCTGCCATTCTAATACAACCAACAAACTTCACAACCAGCTTACAAAAGCAATTATTCACTACCTGCGGTTGTATTACAAATTCAGTTTGTGGCAATCCACTTTCTACGTTCTTGGCCTGCAGCTACTCGCTAGATATAATTTTTGAACTAAAAAGTCGGAGCTGCCAGCTGCCTGCTGCCTTGGAAGAAAAACTAGAGGAAACAAAGAATGAAAAGAAGATGATGAACTACACATAATTTACTGTTCTCTTTGTTGAACTTCCTTGTGATGTATTTTATGTTATATATAAGAGCTGAAAATCTCTAGCGGTACATAATTGGTTAGAATTAGTCATTCTGTTTTGAGTTGGACGGACCTGATTGAAGCTATTTGTTGGCTGTAGAGAATTTCCGGTAAAAGTGGCTGCTCCATGTGCTGACAGATAAGGTGAGGAGCACATGTTGCTATTATCTCCCCTCAAAGTGACGGGTTGAGATCGGAGTTTCAGGTTGTTGCTGAGTATAACCGTTGGGGAAGAGTAATTGTAAGAATTTTATCAGGTTGATTTTGTGAATGAATGCGATGAACTTGAATTTCCTTTTATCTTGGAAAAGTTTTCTATCAAGACTCCAAGCGTGGCTTTACGCGCACACTGTTAAAAATTCATATTTGAAATTTACAACATAAATTTTAAAAATACATAATGGTCAATATCTTTTAATTTCATGATTTTTACATATCTATAATAAAGCAACACATACATGTACTCATGATGATAAAATTTAATCTTAAAGAGATGAAGTTTCTCTCTCTAATCCCCTGAAACTTCTTGTACTTTCTGAGGGAGGAAATGTACAGAGTGATTAGGAAGAGAGAGTACTCATTCCTTGAATTATGTTATATTTAGCCATCATCCATCAAGGGGGTTACTAACCAATAGAATTTATGATAATTTAATAAATTAATTAATTTTATTATTAAAATCAATGACATAAGTTAGTAATCTCTATTCAATTTAAGGGTTACATGAGTTACAAAAATAAATGTCATAGGTTATCGTAAATTATGACATAAGTTATTAAATAAATAACTTAAGTTTTTATGAGTTATAAAAATGAATAACTTAAATCATCATTTATTATGACATAAGTTATGAGTTAAGAAAATAAATAACTTAAGTTATCATTTATTATGACATAAGTTATAAGTTAAGAAAATAAATAACTTAAGTTATCATGAGTTATAAAAATAAATAACTTAAGTTATCATTTATTATGACATAAGTTATTAAAATAAATATGATAAGTTTTTAAAATAAATGTGAGCTACAAATAAAAATTTAACATTCTCCCACTTGACTCACTTAATTTTAATAGTGTATAACACACTGCACAAAATGTAAGATAAACAATTCTTTATATTGGTTAAATCATAAATTATTTAATAAATATGAAATTAATATGAATCTTGACAGTTGTATATTAATTTATCGATAGTCTCTTTCATGCATCACAATATCAATTACATACTTAGCATTATGAGAATTAAAATCATGGTTCCATAATGTCTATTAAATGACAAATCTTGTTAAACATTATGCAACATAAAGTGTATAATAACGATAAAAATAAGATTTATAAATATCAGAAACAAGAAAAATTGAGGCCAAAGTGTCAAAATACAAATAGCATAAAACTAATAATGGGATTTGGTATTGTCCATTCTCACGACATGTTCGTTAAATGTCTTCGATGACAAGTCTTTCGTTAAAAGATCTGCTATCATGAGTTTTATGTTAATATGCTCAATTAACACTCTATGTTTCTGAGTTTCTTCCTTAACAATAAGATATTTTAATTTCATGTGTTTAGTACATTTGGAATACTTATCGTTTTTGGAAAATAAGACTCCTGCAGAGTTATCACAATAAATTTTCAGTGGCTTGACAATACTGTCAATAATTTTAAGTCCTGAAATAAAATTCTGCATCCATAAACCCTGAATTATAGCTTCGAAGCAAGCCACAAATTAAGATTCGATAGTGGAAGCAACTATGATAGTCTGTTTCGCATTTTTCCATTAGATTACTTATTCAGCCAAAAGGAACAGATAGTCAAATGTTGATTTCCTGGTATCAAATCATCTAGTAAAACCTGAATCTGAATATCCTAGCACTTCAAGATCTTTAAATCTTCTATTAGTGAGCATGTGGTCCTTTTTTCCTTATAGATACCTAAAAAATTTCTTTGCAGCTTTCCAATGATCTATTCCTGGATTACTTTGATACCTACCCAACATCCCGACAACAAAGCTAATGTCTGGTCTGATTCAAGTCTGAGCATACATTAAGCTTCCAACAATAGATGCATAAGGATTTTTTTTTCCATTTGTTTATGTTCCAAATCATTCTTTGGACACTGCATAAGACTGAATTTATCTCTTTCTTGAATTGGAGCAACACTTGCTAAGCACCCTTCCATATTGAATCTCTTAAAAACACTTTCGATATATGTTTTCTGAGACAACCCTAACAATCCTTGTGATCTATCATGAAATATTTCAATTTCTTGGATATTCATCTTACGTGGTTCCAAACTCTAAAAAACTTCATCATTTTCAATGAACTTAGCATTTCCCGCTTCAATGATTCGTGTACTATGGTTATTACCCTTTATAATTTTCTGAATAACAAATGAAGAAATTACTGATTGTTCTTGAGTCCAGTTTCTTTTCATGTGGATTATAAATCATTTTTTCTGCCAAACAACCCCAAACATGGAGGTGCCTTCAACTAGGTTTCTTTCTGTCCACAGTTCAAAAGGAGTCTTTGGAACTGCCTTACTAGGAAACCTATTTAAAAAATATGCAGTATTCTTTAAGGCATGTATCCACAATGATGAGGGTAAAGAAGAATTACTCATCATACTCCTAACCATTTTCATTAGAGTACGATTTTACCTTTCATCAACACCATTTTGTTGTGGTGTTTAAGACATAGTGTATTGAGCACATATGCCATTAGATTGAAGGAATTTAGCAAATGGGCTTGGACATTGTTCAGATTCATTATAACTTCCATAATACTCACTACCTCAACCAGACCTGATAATTTTTACTTTTCTGTCTAATTGTCTCTCAACCTAAATTATATACACCTTTAAGGCATCTATAGCTTAAGATTTTTTATGCAATAAGTAATCTTACTCATAATGTGAAAATTCATCAACAAAGGTGATAAAATATTTCTCTCCACCAAACGATGGAACATCAAAAAGTCCACAAATATCACTGTGTATAATTTCAAGGAGTTGTGTGTTTCTTATGGCAGCTTTCTTTAAGTGTGTGATTTGTGTGTTTTCCTTTAATACAATCCAAACAGATGTCAAGATCAGTAAAATCTAATTCATTAAGGATTTCATTTTTACTAATCTTTCCATTTTTTCTTTGGATATATGACCCAAACATTTATGTCACAAACAAGCTGAACTTTCATTCATAAAACAACGTTTAATACCAATATTATGATGCAAAGTCATCAGAGTCTCAGCGAAAAGGTTATCAAGTTTAAGCTTATATAGGCCATCATAAAGAATATCAGAACCTATGAGATGATTGTGTTTAAATAAACTAAAACAACTATTTTCAAATTTAAAGGAGTATCCAATAAAATCAAGTTTAGACATTGAAATCAAAATATGAAAAACATAAGGAACATAATGTGTTTAAAAAAGGTATAAATGATGTCCAGTATCTAAAATCAAACGATAAGTTCCAATAGCTTCAACTGGTGCTTTGGCATGGTTTCCCATGAAGACAAACTTTTCATTTGGGTTAATGATTTTGGTTGTAAGGAATCTCTGCTTCGTATTAGAAACATGATTGGTACAACCATAATCAATCCACAAAGTATTATGAGAAACTTCTACCAAATTTGATTTGAAACATACAGAAACACAATGTTTACCTTTTTTTTGGAACCAGTTTTTGCGCTTTTGCCACTCATTTTGATAGTGTCCAAGCATTCTGCAAACGTGAAACTTAATTCTTTTATGTTCCTCTTTGTGAATTGGGGTAGATGACACATTAATCTTTAGTGGTCCTTGCTTGCCCTTTCCATTCCTCTTTCAAAGTTTCTTTACAGCTCTTTTTTGGTGATCCATGAGATTAATGAATTAATTTGCTCCTTTCTTAAGACTTGTTTCCTCTTGAATGAGCATACATTGTAGTTCATTCACATTCCATTTATCTTTCATAGTGTTGTAGTTTATGTGAAATAGACCATACTTAGGAGTCAAGGAGTTAATGATAAATTGCACAATAAAATTTTCATTCACTTCCCCCAAGGTCTTAAGTCTTACTGTTATGTTCTTCATTTCAACGACATGCTCATGTATGATACGAGAACCATCAAATTTCATGTTGATTAATGTACTCAATAGTGTCCCAGCAAGAGACTTATTAGCAGGGTCAGACTGAGAACAATTCTCAGCAAATTTCATAAATTTCTTAGCACTTTTAGTGTTAAAAAATGTACATTTTATGTTGTTTACTATAATCATTCGAATGAACATTAAGCTCAATCTATTTAATTTTTCCCAAGCTTTATAGAAAGATTTTTGTTCAGCACTGTTAGAATCAGTAAGAGCAAAAGACTTCTCAGTCGTGAGTGTCAAATCAAGATCCATAACACCAAGGTGAAACTGAACTTGCTCACGCCATTCAGAGAAAGTAAGCTCATTAAAAGTTTGAACATATGTGGCTTGTGAATGAAGAGAAATAAGAGTAGTCACTGCAAATAAATAAAATATGCTCATACATTAATGCTTCAAACATTACACTTACATAGGTATTCATATAAAATTAGATTAAAATAATAATTATAATAATAATAGTATATTGAAATCTCCTTTGGGTGATATAACAATATACGATAATAAATATAATTGATGCTTGACTTAAATTTAATATAATTTGTAATTGTCTATACTCAAATTAGACATGTATATTATGTTTGAATATATAAACATATCTTAACTAAGAATATAAAAAAACTACAATTATATTCAAAAACTATAAAACAAATGATCAACCTTTAGGTGATCAAAAATATTTTTTAATCAATGAATTTTAATATTTTTGAAATAAAATATTAATATAATTCATAACACGTATCACATAGTTGTGAGTAATTAAAGTTATTTAATTTATCGTTTATTAAACTTACTAATTTGATCACTTTAGTGACTAACAAATTAAACATAATACTAACGTCAAATAAATAATAATTTCGATCACATCAATTTACTTTAGCGATCTAATTCAAGATCCAATTCACAACGGAGAATTAATACAATTAACATAAATAAAATTATATGAAGAATCATAAATTTAGTAATTAAGACTTTGATGCCACATGTTAGAAATTCATGTTTGAAGTTTATGACACAAATTCTAAAAATACATAATATCCAAGATCTTTTAAATTCATGATTTTTACATATCCATAATAAAGTAACACATACATGTATTCATAATGATAAATTCGATCTTGAAGAAATTTGATCTTGAAGATTTAGAGTTTCACTTTCTAATCCCTTGAAACTTTTTGTATTTTCTGATAAAGGGAAATGTACGAGGTGTGTTAGGAAGAGAGAGGACACATTCTCTAATTTTATTTTATTTAACCACCATCCATCAATTGGGTTACTAACCAATAAGATTTATGATAATTTAATAAATTAATTAATTTTATCATTAAAATCAATGACATAAGTTAGTAACCTATATTTATTTTAGGGGTTCATGAGTTACAAAAATAAATATCAAAAGTTATCATAAGTTATGAAATATGTTATTAAATAAATAACATAAATTTTCATGAGTTATAAAAATTGATAACTTAAGTTATCATTTATTATGACATATTATGAGTAAAGAAAATAAATAACTTAGGTTATCATGAGTTATAAAAATAAATAACTTAAGTTATCATTTATTATGACATAAGTTACTAAAATAAATTTGATAAGTTCTTAAAATAAATGTGAGCTGCAAATAAAAATTTAACGCGGACTCCCAGTATAACATAATCCAAACTACAAAACTTAAGTACTAAATTTGAATCTAAAGTATTTGAGTGCATACTAAATAAAATACAATTACAAGAACTAAGTTAATCAAACTAATTGTTAAACTTCAAAAATAAAATTCTATAAACTAAACAAAGTTTTTGTGACAAAGAGTTTAATTTTAAGAAAACATCATTCCCCTTTACAATTAGTATATGAATTGTGAAAAATTAAAATTATATATATATATATATATATATATATATATATATATATATATATATATATATATATATATATATATATATATATATATATATATATATATATAT
>JXCR01143557.1:279277-316508 GCA_002079205.1 Phalaenopsis hybrid cultivar
CGTGAAGGTAATCGACCCAACATGTCCTGAGATCCCTGGTCAGCAATCTATGAGTTGTGTCATCCACGGGAACCTCAATAACTCTAAGGTTAGAGGAAGAAAACTCTATCTTATGAATATAAGTTGGAGCTTCGAGAGGTGGGACTTGCACCTGCCGAAGTGGCCAGGGTGCCTTAGAAAAAAAAAAAAAAAGACCGGTTCAGCTACAAAGTTGAAAACACTTCAAACTAAAGGATTTGCAGCCCATTTGGGTCAGGGAGTCTTCTAACATCTTAAGCCCGCTAGGCAACCGTCAAAGTAGAAATTTATGTTGGGCCAGTCGAGTTACAGAAGCACGGGAGCTTCTCCTCAGAACATGCATATATTATATTGTTATCTACCACAATTCTAAATGTGGAGGCGCTATTAAACATGATTGGGGTGATATCCATGCTATGCAGCTCATTTTATAACTAGTTTGAAGGCCATGCAGAAAATAAAAATAGGTTTTGAAAAGTTCGGAATCTCTTAAAACCTAAAACTTTGATTATCTTAATATTTTATTATTATGATTTTAAGTAGAAAATTTATAATGTTCAGGTCCTTAATGACCCTAATTATATTTTTCATGGAAATCTGAGATCACAAAAATAAATAATAGAGACAATTTAGGCATACAAACACTCAATAAAAGGAAACATTATAAAAAATATATAGAAGAGGTCAAAACGCCATTGGTTGACAAAATATCCCAGAAAAATAGGAAAAACCGTTATACTTTGCATATACATGCCCGACTCTAAGTCTATACAAAAATATAGAAAATTTGGACTTAAGGTATGGGACACGAGCTGCCGCTCCTGATCCCCGTCATGTGCTTTGATTCACCATCTACCTCAAAACCCGTGGCTGTACATTATTCATAATACAGACTCGACTTAGGGACTCTATTAAATATAATGAAAAGAAAAAAAAATGAGTAGGAATCTGATTCGATGCGTCATCCGCCTCGAAAAGAATGTTAGTGCACATGAAGAAATTAATCAAAATAAGTAGGAATCTGGTGATGGTTTAAATGAAAGAATTCTAAGTTCTTCCTCTAGCCACTCGTTCAATAATGCATTATAAGGCATGTATGTTATTTTACTTCTTTTATTAACTCTTTCATCCTCTAGTTAAAGTTTCACCATTGGTTTAAACTTTTATTTACTATTCTTACTCCTATTTTCAACAATGATAGTTTTTAATTGTACATTAAATTTTGATCATACTTTTATTTACTATTCTTATTTCTATTTTTAGTTGTGTTAGTTTGTAAATTGCACTTTCTATTTTGATCATACTTTTGTTTACTATTCTTACTTTTATTTTTAATAGTGATAGTTTGTAGATTGCCCTTTATCATAATTCTAATCACTTTTATTTTCCTTACATATAGTTTCATGATTTTCACATTATATTACAATTGTACTTTTGCTTATGTTTATTTCTGATATTCTCTTTTTCTTATGTGCACCGATCAAATCATTTTTTTTATGCTGATGTCTTTAGGTGGTGGTGATGATGATCTCTATCGTAACAAAAGATTCATCTAAAAGCTTATGAGGAGGAAGAGAGTACTTCCACATCACACCATAAAAACGAGCACTATTGTGTTGATGATTACCATGACCTTCAATACTTTTGCACAAACCTTCTCACTGATGTCATTACCACAACACACACCAATGGCTCTCGCCATACCACCACCTCCACCTATAGTCCATGCAGGTCCAGGTCCTTTTACTTCTGTAGATCTAGATGCAACATTAGGCACGCAACACACATTTGACCTAGAACCCGCTAGAAATACGTGTAATGTAGATGGTATAAAAACAAAATTCCATTAGATATTTTTTTGTTATAACACTATTAATATCTTCTTTACAAATTTAATCCATACACAGATTGTTTATGCTATAAGAGATATCATTCAGATTGATTCTAACGCTCCATACTTATCATGAAAGGAGATCACAATTGAAGTATATGATATGTGGTTCAGAGGGTTTGAGGTAAACCCTAAACAATAATCTTAAGTTAATGAAATTTTATTAATAATTATATTCATTATGCATAAGCAGTGCTCCTAGCAACTCAAACACCATCCACATAATAGTAAGAGCTTTGAGTCTAGAGTGTTTTCTCATCTATGCAATATTTTAATGAGATATACAAGATGGGTCAGCACCCTGAATAACTTAGGGACAATTTCGACATAGTTGCGCAGAATCTATGATGCTCCTGAATATGTCAATAGGTCAAACATAACAGGTGCTCGGATTGGGGCATGGGCGCCTCACTACACAGTGGAGGGTGATCCCACATATGGAGTACAAAAGAAGGATGAGAAGAGTTATTTTGTGTGCTAAATCTTTGTGGATAATAATTATTTGCTAAATTTATTCTTATGTTAATAGATATTACAGCTTGGATGAGAGGCCAACACCGTTAAGTTACATGCTTGTACACATTAGCTTTAGTCGGATCATCATTGAGTTGACACTTGATCATAGAGTGCACATGAAGTAGCAAAAAAATTTTTATGTCATCACAATTATTCTAAAATTTAATTTTACCTTTAACTATCCTTTACAATTTTTTAATAGGAGTACGAGCGACTTAAGGAAAGTTCATTTTCTTGGTAGCGATTTTGATCAGTTGGATAATGATCTTTAGAAAGAAGTCGTAGGGGTAAAGAAGAAGCAAGGGTTTATAACTTGGGCTAATAGTGACATGCACATGATGCACACTATTCTTTTTCTTTGCAGAGCTATATATCTGTGCAGGGCAATGAGTTTGCAGACAGATTAAGGCTTTCACCTATTATATAAGAAGCATGAGTTATTCCTAAAACTACCTGGATGGAGGTGAAAATGAAGATGGAATTAGCGGAGGTGTGATGTGAGGATTGTTAGAGAGAGAAGCAACCAATGGGGGTGGATGAGAAGGAGGGGGAGGGGGATGAAGAGACTGATGGTGAGTAGTTGTGCTGTTATTTCATTATTGTTCTGACACATTTATGTACTCGCTACGTATTGATTATGTACTGATTATTTCAATTTTTGTTGTCGAGTACATTATGATTGCATTTATTTTCAATTTAAGATTTTATTTATATGGTTCTAGTTTAGTAGATATGTTCATTAAATTATCATGTGTGATGTATATTTTATGTGTTTTTGTGATAAGATTGCAGATGTGTAAATTGAGAAAATAAAAAAAAGTTCTTTTTTTTTTCACCTACAATCTTTTGATGGCCAACTAATGACCTTCTAGTGGGTTATCTATATCCATAAACCAATGAGCAATGTCCGTAAAAAATTAAACTGACTGCTAACTTTTGACTCTCTATTGCTTTATTGATAGGTATGAACCTACGATTATGCCCCCGTTGGAAACCTATTTCAACATGCATTGGCTCGTTGGAAAACCATAAAAGAAGTATCCTATCGTACAACTGCCATAAATTTTCTTTGCAACCATAAGAAAAGCAATGACTAAATGCCCATCGAAGAGTCGTTGGAAACTTTTAATAATGGACAGCTAAATTAATATTTCTAAAAAGTCTTGGCTGCCAGAAAATGCATTAAATCCTAGTGAATAAAGACTAAGCACTAAAATTAAAGAAATTTCAATTTTTAAATTATTTAAAATTAAATTTGAATTTAATAGAGAGATAAGTAAGTAATTAATTGCATTTAATTAATTGATATAGCTAGATCTTTTTAATATAAATCAAATAAATTGAGTTGAGAGAGAGAGAGAGAGAGAGAGAGAGTAAGAGAGATGACCCGAGCATAATTTTCATGATTTAAAACATTATAATTCTTTCATATTAAATCATAAATACTAACTATTTGCCTACCTTTTTATTATTAGTGATAGTTTTATGAATCATAATCTCCATAGTCTTTATATGAATTAATTTATTTTTTAATGATGCTGCTTAACAAGAAAATTGTAAAATTCCTTTTCATTTTTCTCTAGTGAGGGTAAAGTATATTTTTTATCCTAACTATAGTGCATGTCATGAAAAGTATGATTAATTACAATAGTCCAACTTAGAAGCATTTTAAAGGCTTAAATCTAAAATATGACCTCAACCATTTTTTTCTTTCTCCTCTTGTTCTCTTTTCCAATTGAATTTTCCTTCTTATAAATTTGATTTAAGCTCTAGAGAATCATCTTTATTAACTAAGAGTTTTCTCTTGTCTCATTCAATTGAATGTATTATTATTATGTACATATTTTATTATTAGAACTATAATTCAATCCAAACTAATCCCATCCTATGTCACCTACATTAATTTAGTGTAGAAATCATAGATTCTCCTAACTAATTAACTCGATCTAAGTCATTCACATGCTACATATTTAATTGAGAAGACTACATTTCAGAGATCTGATCAAATATAAATTTTGNAAGGAAAAAAAATATATATTTAAGATGATTAAAGAGAGCTACAACAAATCACATAAAGGCCATTTAATAAATCTTAATCAAAGCCAAATAAAATTCAAGAAACATAGATACCTAGCCACTAGTCTACCAAGGCCCTTTTTAAATCAAATAATTTCAATTTATTTCTAGAATAAATATAATTCAATTCACTGAATTTGAATTTAAACAATTATATATTGCATAGAATGTGAGTGGATTTCAATAAATTATTAAGGTAATTTACTACATCTAATTAATATGACTGAGCAATTTAATGCCTTTAATTAATGATTCCCCCATCCTCTTCAATAATAATTTATTATTTTTTCTTTTATGTTACAATTACAATTGTGATAAGTAACACACATTTTAAAATGAAATGTCTATCCTTTAGATACTAAGAAAAACTGAATTTGGTCATTTAATTTCATGGTTTCATAGTCAGTCATTCCTTAAATGCGATTGGTTGTGATCAAACATTACTTTTCTCTCTCTCTCACCTCCAAAGCTAATAATTTATAATTTTATCCACACTCATTAAAAATGCTTTAGAACATCCTCTAAGCCTCTAAATCCTCTATATAAGACTACAACTTTATTTTCATTATACGGTTCTCTACTATACTAATTATAATATAGTTAAAACTCAGAACCTCTAGATCTTCAAATACACCATATCTTCTCACAAAAATCCTTAGGTCCATTATTATCAAATTTATCTCAAACTTTATCACTTTATTTCACTATCAATTATCCCCTCAAATATTCATAACAAAAATACTACGACTAAATAGTTCATAGTGATCCCTTAACCTTATGGCTAATATTAGGAAAATTAGTCATAGACTTTGTTTTAATAGTCATATAACCCAAGCTCATGATTCATTTTCATTGTTTAATCCAGCACTTTTAAAGTAATTTCTACCCTTAAATTGGTCATAATTTTAGGGTTGCACATCATTAAGTAAGAAGAGAAAAAGAGAAAAAAATAAAATGAGATAAAAACATTGAAAATATTATCTTTCACACTTAAAAGTGGAAGTATTGTTCATGTCATCATGTAGAAATTGCTCTTAGACATAATATTTATAAGAGTTTTTGCATTATATATGAAGCTTCACTTTATTCCATTAAATAAATAAATACAAAATATAACTTTCTTAAGCATATGAATGCAGTCATCAAGGCCTTACAATGTAAACAAGGATTTTTGCCTTTACATGAATTAGAAAGTTTCACCAAATGAATGGACGGAGCCACCGACTTTGAATAAATAGGTTTCTTCTATTCCCAAAGAAATGCTTTTGGATTAGGGAAATTTTTACCTTAAGATTCAGTGCATTTCCTCAAAGTTTGAAGAGGACCTTTGAAAGTTTGGTAAGTGCTTATTGAGCAAGGGTGAGTATACTTTGAGCTTATGCTAGTTCCCTTTCAGCTTGAGTGATGTCCTTCCAAGATCTTGAGAGTGAATCTTTGAGCCATGCACTCCATTTCTTGGCAAATTAATCTAATTTATTCACCTTATGGAAAATTATATATTTAGGTATACATTTAGTATTTTAAATCTCCTTTATCTTAAAATAGTGCTTGTAAAAAAAAGAAAAAGAATGCATTGAATATATGTTTATTTTGTTATCCAATTAACTAGTTTATGAACTAAAAAAAATTAAATAGGTAAATTTTGTGATCCAATTTTATTATGATATAAGGAATACTGCTCCTATTTATGATTTTAACGAAACCAAATGTAGGATCTCCCTATTATTGGTTGTGGACATGCACACACACACACACAAACAAAGAGATATATGCATATGAACAAGATCAATGGGCAAGTATTCTCCTCCAAAGTTTGTGAATTTTAAAAATTACAATCTATAACAATACATCTTTTATAAGTGTATGTTCAATCATAGAATGAAGAGAACAGGTTAACTTGACCTATCGAGAGGGTAACAAATATGGGGGCATGAGTTGGAAATGGGCCTATTTTGCTCTTAATTCTAGTTGAAACACATGTTATTTTATTCATCGATCATACTGAGACAATACCAACTCGATTCTTAAATGTTCTCACAATAAATTTTAACATCTGGATTGACCAAATCAAGAAGTAATTTAAATCATCACTTCTTCCATCATTAATGATCAATACTCTCCACAACTTCTATTCAAAACTTAATTACTTATCATTTTAAGAAGAAAGGTAAAGAAAATAACTCAGAATCCATGGAGAAAACAAAANACATCACAACTTCTTCCATCATTAAAGATCAATACTCTCCATAACTTCCATCCAAAACTTAATTACTTATCATTTTAAGAAAAAAATAAAGAAAACTACTCAGAATACATTGAGAAAATAAAACCACACTTTAGTTTAAAAGTAGAAATCATTGCCAAACCACTAAGAAGTCTCTTTAAAGATCAATACTCTCCACAACTTCCATCCAACACTTAATTACTTATCATTTTAAGAAGAGTAAAGAAAATAACTCAGAATCCATGGAGAAAACAAAACCGCACTTTAGTTTAAAAGAAGAAATCATTGTAAAACCAACAACAAGTCTCGATTAAAACCAAAAGTAATCTAAAACAAAAAGATAAAAACATATCTCAAGTCCTCCAAAAAACTCTTGAAGTTCTTTTGAATCTCTTTTCTTTTACAATCACTCAAAACAAAATAAAAAAAGGATAAAGTAAATAAAAAGTGGTTCCTGAAAATCTCTCCGAACTAACTCTAACTCCCCAGAGAAGAACTTTCAAAAATTGCCAATATTTTCAGGACTCCAACTTTTTCAGACATTTTTCAGGACTCTTTTCTAAGTCCTCTCTTCTTTCTTTTATAGTTTTCCAAGAGGTGCCTTGATGTCTTGATTCGATGTATTTGCCCAAGAGATGCATCCTTTCATGATAATTTATGTCCATGGTGGTCAAGAGACGCATCCTTTCAAAATTTTTTTCCATGGTGGCTACAACCACCTATTAAGCCAATGGGTGCCTCAAAAATCTCTTTGAATATCATGAAAATCGATTTTACTTGTCTAGTAACTGCCACTGGCGCTTAAGCGCGGGTCTAAGGGCTAGGCGCGACCTTCTCTGCTTGACCGACGCTTAGGCGCCAAAACTCTTTTGCACAACTTTTCACATTTTTGCTCCAAATTTGATTCTTTTTCACTCATTTAAGCATTTTTTCCATCTTTACTTGTATCTGCAAGAAAAACACAAAAATACATTCCATTAAAGTGCAATATCTCAAAAATAGGTATAAAAATATGTCTAAAAACACTCTTATTTTAGGTGTATCAAAATCCCTTAAACTTAAAATGTTACTTGTCCTCTAGTGACACTTCAATTTTTAAAAACCAAATATGTATGATATTTATATGAGTTTCTTTAGGAGTTACTAAAATTTAGATTTAGAAATATNTTGCAAAATCTTCCCTCGCCCACCTCTTCCCGGCCAGCAAGACACCATCACTGCTCAGGGAAAAGTTGATCCGAACCAAAACACGGGGATTTCTATACACCAATGTGCGATCCAGCCCTTGGGCGATCTTTCAGGCNTTATTCCTTTTATAAGTTAGGCCAGCGAGCCGAACAGCTGCTTTTGCATATTTGATGTCCTTCTTGCTATTGCCTGCAGCGGTGTTTGGAAAGGGCTTCATCGGTCGCGACATGTGCTTCAGGAACACCGCCGGACCATCAAAACACCAGGCCGTCGCAATGATGTCCGACTCCGACCAGTCCGCATTCTACCGCTGCCGCTTCGACGCCTACCAAGACACTCTCTACACCCACTCCCTCCGCCAATTCTACCGCAACTGCGAAATCTACGGCACCGTCGACTTCATCTTCGGCAACGCTGCAGCCGTCCTGCAAAACTGCAAAATCTTCCCCCGCCCACCTCTTCCCGGCCAGCAAGACACCATCACTGCTCAGGGAAAGGTTGATCCGAACCAAAACACGGGGATTTCTATACACCAATGTGCGATCCAGCCCTTGGGCGATCTTTCAGGCGTGAAGGTGTATTTGGGGCGGCCATGGAAGGCGTACTCCACCACTGTGTTTATGAAATCGTCGATTGACGGAGTGGTGGATCCGGCGGGGTGGTTGGCGTGGACGGGGAACTCGGCGCCGGATACTATTTTTTATGCGGAGCAGGGGAATTTTGGAGCTGGGGCGTCGACGAAGAACAGGGTGAGGTGGAAGGGATTTAGGGTTTTGGACGCGAAACAGGCGAGCAAGTTCACGACTAGGGGTTTCATTGGCGGAGATTCGTGGATTGGGAAAGCTGACGTGCCTTTTCAATCTGGGCTTTAAGTTAACGGTGGGGATGTAATTTTTTCTTTTTTTTTTTTATTAATTTCTTTGGAGTCAATTAATTGTCTTCCGCAAATAAATTTATTTATTTATTTTATAGTTTATTATTTTAACAATGCAAAAATTTTTATTCTATACGATTGGAAAAAAAGGCATTACATAAATATAAGTATAATTCAACTCAGTGACATATCAATATGTAGTTAATAACATGTTTGAGTTTTCTTAAGTTAAACTTATTTCAAGTTGTTGCACAGCAGTAGAGTAATTATTTAATGTTTTAGCAGTGCACAAAGATCTAATATGCAAAGAGAATTAAAAATGGAAGGAGAAACATTAATTATTTAAGTGAGAAAATCCTAAAAAGGGAAGATACCACAGGGTCAAAGTAATATGTTTAACTCATTTTTTTTTCACATAAGATTTGCACGGACATCACCCCTTGGTCTGACATAGCAAAATTGGTCAAAAAAAATTTAACATGCCTTTTTTTGGCCTAGCGTGGTTATTTTTCTCTGTTTTTTTAGGCATTTCGGAGTCGCTAGCTTATTTATTTAAATGTCTTCGTATGATTCATTTATTCGGATAAGTCTCCCTTCGGAATCATATAAATGATTTGAAGATGAGCGGAAATGAATTTAAAGGCATACGACAGACAAATAGACACACAAAGAAAAGAAAAGAAATGGAAGGCTTACATATAGTTAATCCTCGTGTGATGGGATGAGAGTAAATGTTCAAACAAGATTGGACTACACATCATCTCTTAAAAGAATCCTTACATAAGTCACCCGTAACCGAGAATCAAAAAGAACATTTTTTGTTCTGAGTTAAGAGCACTCCCGCGGAGATGTATCCCACTTGTTTAATTATATTCTAGGAGATATTCATGAATACTCTCAATAGAAGAGATTTCGCTTTTGTTACCATTATCTTAGGGAAATATGAACACAAGGGTCGTTATTTCATATGAGAAAGTCCTGATGCTTCAAAGCTCATGCTAATCCATCAAATAAAGAGGGCATCTCTCACATCCCTGAAGGATAGCGACTCATCAGCATATGGAGCCTGCAAAATAACCAAAATCATTTTGATGGGGATATCCCTATGCATCAAAACACGCATGAGTCATAAGGGCAGAGGACAAATCGTCGTATCCCAAACAGACAACAAGTTATCGGCTTCAAGCTGACAAGGTGATATCAGCGAAGTCAAAAGAGTAGACATAGCTCAATAGGGGTAGTCAAAGGATGGGAGGAGTAGTCCTAAAAGGTAGAGGTAGCTGGGTCATGGTACAATTGACTCTTCCTCCTAAGCTACTATGACTCTAAGTCTACCCGATCGTGAAGGTAATCGACCCAACATGTCCTGAGATCCCAGGTCAACAATCTATGAGTTGTGTCATCCACGGGAACCTCGATAACTCTAAGATTAGAGGCAGAAAACTATATTATGAATATAAGTTGGAGCTCCGAGAAGTGGGACTTACGTCTGCCGAAGTGGCCTGGATGCCTCAGAAAAAAAAAAAAAGAAATGCTGGTTCAGCTACAAAGTTGAAAACACTTCAAACTAAAGGATTTGCACCCCGTTTGGGTCAAAGAGCCTTCTAACATCCTAAACCCGCAAGGCAACCGTCAAAGTAGAAATCTATGTTGGGTCAGTCGAGTTGCAGAAGCACGGGGGCTTCTCCTCAGAACATGCATATATTATATTGTTATCTACCATAATTCTAAATGTGGAGGCCCTATTAAACATGATTGGGGTGATATCCATGCTATGCGGTTCATTTTAAAACCAATTTGAAGGTCATGCAGAAAATAAAAATAAGTTTTGAAAAGTTCTGAATCTCTTAAACCTAAAATTTTGATTATCTTAATCTTTTATTATTATGATTTTAAGTAAAAAATTTATAATGTTCAGGTCCTTAATGACCCTAATTATATTTTTCATGGAAATCTGAGATCACAAAAATAAACAATAGAGACAATTCAGGCATACAAACACTCAATAAAAGGAAGCATTATAAAAAATATATAGAAGAGGCCAAAACGCCACTGGTCGGCAAAATATCCCAGAAAAATAGGAAAAGCCGTTATACTTCGCATATACATGCCCGTCTCGAAGTTTATACAAAAATATAGAAACTGTGGACTTAAGGTATGGGACACGAGTTGCCGCTCTTGGTCCCTGTCACGTGCTTTGAATCACCATCTACCTCAAAACCCGTGTCTATACATTATTCATAATACAGACTCGACTTAGGGACTTTATTAAATGTAATGAAAAGAAAAAAAATGAGTAGGAATCTAGTTCGATGCGTCATCCGCCTCGAAAAGAATGTTAGTGGTGCACATGAAGAAATTAATCAAAATAAGTAGGAATCTGGTGATGGTTTAAATGAAAAAATTCTAAGTTCTTCCTCTAGCCACTCGTTCAATAATGCATTATAAGACGTGTATGTTATTTAACTTCTTTTATTAACTCTTTCATCTTCTATTTAAAGTTTCACCTTTTGTTTAAACTTTTATTTACTATTCTTACTCCAATTTTCAACAATGATAGTTTTTAATTGTACATTAAATTTTGATCATACTTTTATTTACTATTCTTATTTCTATTTTTAGTTGTGTTAGTTTGTAAATTGCACTTTCTATTTTGATCATACTTTTGTTTACTATTCTTACTTTTATTTTTAATAGTGATAGTTTGTAGATTGCCCTTTATCATAATTCTAATCACTTTTATTTTCCTTACAGATAGTTTCATGATTTTCACATTATATTATGATTGTACTCTTGCTTATGTTTATTTATGATAGTCTCTTTTTCTTATGTGCACTGATCAAATCATTTTCTTATGCTGATGGCTTTAGGTGGTGGTGATGATGATCTCTAGCGTAACAAAAGATTCATCTAAAAGTTTATGAGAAGAAAGAGTGTATTTTCACATCACACCATACAAACGAGCACTATTGTGTTGATGATTACCATGACCTTCAATACTTTTGAACAAGCCTTCTCACTGATGCCATTACCACAACACCACACACCAATGGCTCTTGTCATGCCACCACCTCCACCTACAGTCCATGCTTACTTCTGTAGATCTAGATGCAACATGTGGCACGCAACACACATTTGACCTAGAACCCGCTAGAAATACGTGTAATGTAGGTGGTAGAAAAGTAAAATTCTATTAGAGATTTTTTGTTATAACACTATTAATATCTTTTTTACAAATTTAATCCATACACAAACTGTTTATGCTATAAGAGAAATCATTTAGATTGATTCTAATGCTCCATACTTATCATGAAAGGAGATCACGATTGAAGTATATGATATGTGGTTGAGAGAGTTTGAGGTAAACCCTAAACAATAATCTTAAGTTAATGAAATTTTATTAATATTTATATTCATTATGCATAAGCAGTGCTCCTAGAAACTTAAACACAATCCACATAATAGGAAGAGCTTCGAGTCTAGAGTGTTTTCTCATCTATGCAATATATTTAATGAGATATACAAGATGGGTCAGCACCCTGAATGACTTAGGGACAATTCCGACATAGTTGCGCAGAATCTATGATGCTCCTGAATATGTCAGTAGGTCAAACATAACAGGTGCTCAGATTGGGGCATGGGTGCCTCACTACACAGTGAAGGGTGATCCCACATATGGCGTGCAAGAGAAGGATGATAAGAGTTATTTTGTGTGCTAAATCTTAGTGGATAATAATTATTTGCTAAATTTATTCTTATGTTAATAGATATTACAAATTGGATGAGAGCCAAACGCCGTTAAGTTACATGCTTGTACACATTAGCTTCAGTCGGATCATCATTGAGTTGACACTTGATCATAGAGTGCACATGAAGTAGCAAAAAAATTTTTATGTCATCACAATTATTCTAAAATGTAATTTTACCTTTAACTATCCTTTACAATTTTTTTATAGGAGTACGAGCGACTTAAGGAAAGTTCATCTCCTTGGTAGCGATTTTGATCAGTTGGATAATGATCTTTAGAAAGAAGTCGTCGAGGTAAAGAAGAAAGCAAGGGTTAATGAGTTGGGCTAATAGTGACATGCACATGATGCACACTATTCTTTTTCTTTGCATAGCTATATATCTATGCAGGGCAATGAGCTTTGCAGACATGTTAAGACTTTCACCTATTATATATGAAGCATGAGTTATTCCTAAAACTACCCGGATGGAGGTGAAAATTAAGATGGAATTAGAGGAGGTGTGATATGAGGATTGTTAGAGAGAGAAACAACCAATGGAGGTGGATGAGAAGGAAGAGGGGGAGGGGGATGAAGAGACTGATGGTGAGTAGTTGTGTTGTTATTTCATTATTGTTATGAGACATTTATGTACTCGCTACGTATTGATTATGTACTGATTATTTCAACTTATGTTGCCCAGTACATTATGATTGCATTTATTTTCAATTTAAGATTTTATTTATATGGTTCTAGTTTAGTAGTTATGTTAATTAAATTATCTTGTGTGATGTATATTTTATATGCTTTTGTGATAAGATTGCAGATGTGTAAATTAAGAAAATAAAAAAAGTACTTTTTTCTTCACATACAATTTTTTGATGGCCAACTAATGACCTTCTAGTGGGTTATCTTTATCCCTAAACCAATAAGCAATGTCTGTAAAAAATTAAACTGATGGCTAACCTATGACTCTCTATTGCTTTATTGATAGGTATGAACCTACGATTATGCCCCCATTGGAAACCTATTTCAACATGCATTGGCTCGTTCGACTATAAAAAAAGTATCCTATCGGATAACTGCCATAAATTTTCTTTGCAACCATAAGAAATGCAATAACTAAATGCCCATCGAAGAGTCTTCGAAAACTTTAATAACGGACAACTAAATTAATATTTCTGAAAAGTCTTNAATGTTGAGTTTTACAACTAAAATGAAGATTACATCCAAGATTCAGGGAAGTCAAAGCCCTTGGAAGTTGGGTGCAAATAAATAGAGAAATAATATTTTTGGGCGTAGAATTAGAGATTTTAGAGTGACAGACTAAAATCCCCAATTCGGTCCTATCATTTGCTGTTGAAGTGTAGATGTTAGCCCTCAAGCAAGGGGAACGTGGGAGCTCTGAAGTGAGAGCCGGTAGACGTAGAATTGGAGATTTTAGAGTGACAGACTAAAATCCCCAATTCGGTCCTATCGTTTGGGTGCATAGAATTGGAGATTTTAGAGTGACAGACTAAATCCCTAATTCGGTCCTATCGTTTGGTTGAAGTGTGGCGTAGAATTATAGATTTTAGAGTGACAGACTAAAATCCCCAATTCGGTCCTATCGTTTGGGTGCTGAAGTGTATTTAGCCATCAGGTGAGGGGAACGTGGGAGCTCTGAAGTGAGAGCCGGTATCCTCCCAACCTAGCCACATATTCAGCTCAGGCCAGGGGAACGTGGGAGCTCCTAAGTGAGAGCCGTTATCCTCCCAGCCTAGCCGCAGATTCAGTGCAGGTGAGGGGAACGTGGGAGCTCCGAAGTGAGAGCCGGTATCTTCCCAGCCTAGCCGTAGAATTGACAGACTAAAATCCCCAATTCGGTCCTATCGTTTGGGTGCTGATGTGTATTTAGCCATCAGGTGAGGGGAACGTGGGAGCTCTGAAGTGAGAGCCGGTATCCTCCCAACCTAGCCACATATTCAGCTCAGGCCAGGGGAACGTGGGAGCTCCTAAGTGAGAGCCGTTATCCTCCCAGCCTAGCCGCAGATTCAGTGCAGGTGAGGGGAACGTGGGAGCTCCGAAGTGAGAGCCGGTATCTTCCCAGCCTAGCCGTAGAATGGGCGAGGAGAACATGGGAGCTCGAAGTGAGAGCCGGTATCCTCCCAGCCTAGCCGCAGATTCAGTAAACAAGCATAGGATTAGTCAATGTTNAGTTGCCTACCTTTTTATTATCAGTGGTAGTTTTATGAATCATAATCTCCATATTCTTTATATGAATTAATTTATTTTCAATTGAATGTATTATTATTATGTACATATTTCATGATTAGAACTATAATTCAATCCAAACTAATCCCATCCTATGTCACCTAAATTAAGTTATTATAGAAATCATAGATTCTCCTAATTAATTAACTCGATCTAAGTCATTCACATGCTACATTTCAGAGATCTGATCAAATATAATTTTTGTGATGAATGGTATAAATGAAGTGCTACAATAATTATTAAATTTTATGAATTTCTACATTCCAACTAATATCTTATATTTATATGTAAGTAAAGCTAAGTATAAATTATTTAAAAAAAAAAATTAATAAGAGACTACAGATCTTGAGGCGGTTGCAACTTATTGAATAATCTGCTGATAAGCTGATTAAAAATAATATGTCGATAAGCTAGGTGTGGTGACTATTACAAATTTTTATTTTTTTTTGGAAAATGTTGACCGCAGCCAGAAAGCTGCCACCGCAAGTTATCAAAACATAGTTTACCCAAACAGGCCAGATGCATTTTCAAAATGCTACCGCACCAAAATAAGCTGCCCCAAACGCACCCTACATTTTATAATTGTAAAATTCATAAATACATATATGAAATCATAATAATATACCACGGTAGAACTTTCAATTTGAAAACTAATTAAATATTATATTGCTGTGGGCTTACATTAGTTGATGCTTTACCAAGTGGGCTATTGGGCTATTGGGCTATTGGGCTATTATGCTAAATGGGAGAGTTTAAATGTGATATCTGCATCACATGCTATCATTCATTAGTTACGCAAACACTAATGAAATAATAAGCTATAAGAATTAGTGAAGAAAAAATTGCAACTTTTATGTAATGACCAAAATAGATCAAAGGTTATTTCTCAAATCCATACAATCAACCTACTATCATTCATAAGTATATATTAAGAAATAGAAGGGAGATATACATACATAAGACTCAATTCTATTGTATTTGCATATATAACTATTAGGTGTTGGATATATAAATAAATTGGGTGATACTTATGCAAAAGCCCCCCCCTCCCCCAAACGAAAAATGATTATGAGGGCGTCCAACATACAAAAAATACATTATTTACTTCAAAACGTCTTTACTTGTAAATTTTTTGCGATCATGCACTATTGTATTTTATTTAAACATAAATAAAAATAAAAAAGTTAGCAATTGACCTTACTACATCTCTTATTTTTATCAAGTCTAGTAGCATTTTTCTTTATCTATAAATATATATATATATATATATATATATATNCGTGCCTTTTCAATCTGGGCTTTAAGTTAAGGTGGAGATGTAATTTTTTCTTTTTTTTATTAATTTCTTTGGAGTCAATTAATTGTCTTCCGCAAATAAATTTATTTATTTATTTTTTAATATATTGTTTTCACATTGCACAAATTTTTATTCTATGAGATTGGAAAAAAGGCATTATATAAATATAAGTATAATTCAACTCACTGACATTAATATGTTGTTAATTACATGTTTGACTTTTTTTAAGTTAAACTTATTAGGAGTTGTTGCACAACAAAAAATTTACGGCATTAGAGTAATTATTTAATGTTTTAGCAGTGCACAAAGGTCTAATATGTAAAGAGAATAAAAATGGAAGGAGAAACATCAATTATTTAAGTGGAAAAATCCTAAAAAGGGAAGATACCACAGGGTCAAAGTAATATGTTTAATTCATTTTTTTTTCACATAAGATTTGCACGGACATCACCCCTTGGTTTGACACAGCAAAATTGGTCAAAAAAACTAAACATGCCTTTTTTTGTCCTAGCGTGGTTATTTTTCTCTTTTTTTTAAGCCATCCCAGAGCCGCTAGCTTATTTATTTAAATGTCTTCGTATGATTCATTTATTCGGATAAGTCTCCCTCTGGAATCATTTAAATAATTTGAAGATGAGCATAAATGAATTTAAAGGCATACAACAGATAAATAGACAAACAATGAAAGGAAAAGAAATGGAAGGCTTACATACAGTTAATCCTCGTGTGATGGGATAAGAGTAAATGTCCAAACAAGATTGGACTACACATCATCTCTTAAGAGAATCCCTACATAAACCACCCGTAACCAAGAATCAAAAAGAACATTTTTGCTCTGAGTCAAGAGCACTCCCACGGAGATGTATCTCACTTGTTTAATTATATTCTAGGAGATACCCATGAATACTCTCAATAAAAGAGATTTCGCTTTTGTTACCATGATCTTAAAGAAATATGTACACAAAGGGTGGTTATTTCATATGGGAAAGTTCTGATGCTTCAAATCTCATGCTAAGCCATCGGATAGAGAGGGAATTTCTCACATCCCGGAAGGACAGTGGCTCATCAGCATACGGAGCCTACAAAATAACCAAGATCATTTTGATGGGGATATCCCTATGCATCAAAACACGTACGAGCCATAAGGGCAGATGACAAATCGTCGTACAGGCGGCAACTTATCTGCTTCAAGCTGACAAGGTGATATCAGCAAAGTCAAAAGAGTAGACATGACTCAATACGAGTAGTCAAAGGATGGGAGGAGAAGTCCTAAAAGGTAGAGGTAGCTGGGTCATGGTACCATAGACTCGTCATCTCAAGCTACTAAGACTCTAAGTCTACCCGGTTATGAAGGTAATCGACCCAACATGTTCTGAGATCCCTGGTCAGCAATCTATGAGTTGTGTCATCCACGGGAACCTCAATAACTCTAAGATTAGAGGAAAAAAAACTCTATCTTATGAATATAAGTTGGAGCTCTGAGAGGCGGGACTTACACCTGCCGAAGTGGCGAGAATGCCTTAGACAAAAAAAAATAATAAGAAAGACTGGTTCAGCTACAAAGTTGAAAACACTCCAAACTAAAGGATTTGCACCTCATTTGGATCAGGGAGCCTTCTGACTTCCTAAGCCCACTAGGCAACTGTCAAAGTAAAAATCTATGTTGGGTCGGTCGAGTTGCAGAAGCACGGGGCTTCTCCTCAGAACATGCATATATTATATTGTTATCTACCACAATTCTAAGTGTGGAGGCCCTATTAAACATGATTTGGGTGATATTCATGCTATGCGGCTCATTTTAAAACCAGTTTGAAGGCCATGCAGTAAATAAAAATAGGTTTTGAAAAGTCCCGAATCTTTTAAACTTATAACTTTGATTATCTTAATCTTTTATTATTATGATTTTAAGTTGAAATTTTTTAATGTTCGGGTCCTTAATGAACATAATTATATTTTTCATGAAAATCTGAGATCACAAAATTAAACAATAGAGACAATTTAGGAATACATACACTCAATAAAAGGAAGCACTATAAAAAATATATAGAAGAGGCCAAAACTCCACTAGTCGGCAAAATATCCCAAGAAAATAGGAAAAGTTGTTATGATTCGCTACATACTTTGAGTAGGAATCTAGCTTGATGAAAAGATAAAAAAATGAGTAGGAATCTAGTTCGATGTGTCATCCGCCTCGAAAAGAATGTTATTGGTGCACATGAAGAAATTAATCAAAATAAGTAGGAATCTGGTGATGGTTTAAATGAAAGAATTTTAAGTTCTTCCTCTAGCCACTCGTTCAATAATGCATTATAAGGCATGTATGTTATTTTACTTCTTTTATTAACTTATTCATCTTCTATTTAAAGTTTCACCTTTTGTTTAAACTTCTATTTATTATTCTTACTCCTATTTTCAACAATGATAGTTTTTAATTGTACATTAAATTTTGATCATACTTTTATTTACTATTCTTATTTCTATTTTTAGTTGTGTTAGTTTGTAAATTGCACTTTCTATTTTGATCATACTTTTGTTTACTATTCTTACTTTTATTTTTAATAGTGATAGTTTGTAGATTGCCCTTTATCATAATTCTAATCACTTTTATTTTCCTTACATATAGTTTCATGATTTTCACATTATATTATGATTGTACTTTTGCTTATGTTTATTTCTGATATTCTCTTTTTCTTATGTGCATCGATCAAATCATTTTTTTTATGTTGATAGTTTTAGGTGGCGGTGATGATGATCTCTATCGTAACAAAAGATTCATCCAAAATTTTATGAGGAAGAAGACTATACTTCCACATCACACCATACAAACGAGCACTATTGTGTTGATGATTACCATGACCTTCAATACTTTTGCACATACCTTCTCACTGATGTCATTACCACAACACCACACACCAATGACTCTCGCCATACCACCACCTCCACCTACAGTCCATGCAGGTCTAGGTCCTTTTACTTCTGTAGATCTAGATGCAACATGAGGCACACAACACACATTTGACCTAGAACCTGCTAGAAATACATGTAATGTAGATGGTAGGAAAATAAAATTCTATTAGATATTTTTTTGTTATAACACTATTAATATCTTCTTTATAAATTTAATCCATACACAGATTGTTTATGCTATAAGGGATATCATTCAGATTGATTCTAACGCTCTATACTTAACATGAAAGGAGATCACAATTGAAGTATATGATATGTGGTTCAGAGAGTTTGAGGTAAACCCTAAATAATAATCTTAAGTTAATGAAATTTTATTAATAATTATATTCATTATGCATAAGCACTGCTCCTAGAAACTCAAACACCATCCACATAATAGGAAGAGCTTTGAGTCTAGAGTGTTTTCTCATCTATGCAATATGTTTAATGAGATATACAAGATGGGTTAGCACCCTGAATAACTTAGGGACAATTTCGACATAGTTGCGCAGAATCTATGATGCTCCTGAATATGTCAATAGGTCAAACATAACAGGTGCTCGGATTGGGGCATGGGCGCCTCACTACACAGTGGAGGGTGATCCCACATATGGAGTACAAAAGAAGGATGATAAGAGTTATTTTGTGTGCTAAATCTTAGTGGATAATAATTATTTGCTAAATTTATTCTTATGTTAATAGATATTACAGCTTGGATGAGAGGCCAACGCCGTTAAGTTACATGCTTGTACACATTAGCTATAGTCGGATCATCATTGAGTTGACACTTGATCATAGAGTGCACATGAAGTTGCAAAAAAATTTTTATGTCATCACAATTATTCTAAAATTTAATTTTACCTTTAACTATCCTTTACAATTTTTTAGTAGGAGTACGAGCGACTTAAGGAAAGTTCATTTCCTTGGTAGCAATTTTGATCAGTTGGATAATGATCATTAGAAAGAAGTCGTCGAGGTGAAGAAGAAAGCAAGGGTTTATGACTTGGGCTAATAGTGACATGCACATGATGCACACTATTCTTTTTCTTTGCAGAGCTATATATCTATGCAGGGCAATGAGCTTGCAGACAGATTAAGGCTTTCACCTATTATATAAGAAGCATGAGTAATTTCTAAAAATACCTGGATGGAGGTGAAAATGAAGATGGAATTAGAGGAGGTGTGATGTGAGGATTGTTAGAGAGAGAAACAATCAATGGAGGTGGATGAGAAGGAGGGGGAGGGGGATGAAGAGACTGATGGTGAGTAGTTGTGCTGTTATTTCATTATTGTTCTGAGACATTTATGTACTCGCTATGTATTGATTATGTACTGATTATTTCAATTTATGTTGTCCAGTACATTATGATTCCATTTATTTTCAATTTAAGATTTTATTTATATGGTTCTAGTTTAGTAGTGATGTTAATTAAATTATCTTGTGTGATGTATATTTTATGTGCTTTTGTAATAAGATTGCAGATGTGTAAATTGAGAAAATAAAAAAAGTTCTTTTTTTTTCACCTACAATTTTTTTATGGCCAACTAATGACCTTCTAGTGGGTTATCTATATCACTAAACCAATAAGCAATGTTCGTAAAAAATTAACCTGAATGCTAACCTATGACTCTCGATTGCTTTATTGATAGGCATGAACCTATGATTATGCCCCCATTGGAAACCTATTTCAACATGCATTGGCTCGTTGGAAAACCATAAAAAAGTATCCTATCGGATAACAGCCATAAATTTTCTTTGCGTCCATAAGAAAAGCAACGACTAAATGCCATCAAAGAGTCGTCAGAAACTTTAATAATGGACAGCTAAATTAATATTTCTGAAAAGTCTTGGCTGCCAGAAAATGCATTAAATCCTAGTGAATAAAGACTAAGCACTAAAATTAGAGAAATTTCAATTTGTAAATTATTTAAAATTAAATTTTAATTTAATAAAGAGATAAGTAAGTAATTAATTGCATTTAATTAATTGACATAGCTAGATCTTTTTAATATAAATCAAATAAATTGAGTTGAAAGAGAGAGAGAGAGAGAGAGAGAGAGAGAGAGAGAGAGAGAGAGAGAGAGAGAGAGAGAGAGAGAGANTGCAATAACTAAATGCCCATCGAAGAGTCTTCGAAAACTTTAATAACGGACAACTAAATTAATATTTCTGAAAAGTCTTGGTTGCCAGAAAATGCATTAAATCCTAGTGAACAAAGACTAAGCACTAAAATTAGAGAAATTTCATTTTGTAAATTATTTAAAATTAAATTTGAATTTAATAGAGAGATAAGTAAGTAATTAATTGCATTTAATTAATTGATATAACTAGATCTTTTTAATATAAATCAAATAAATTGAGTAGAGAGAGAGAGAGAGAGAGAGAGAGAGAGAGAGAGAGTGAGAGAGATGACCCGAGCATAATTTTCATGATTTAAAACATTATAATTCTTTCATATTAAATCATAAATACTAACCAGTTGCCTACCTTTTTATTATCAGTGATAGTGTTATGAATCATAATCTCCATATTCTTTATATGAATTAATTTATTTTTAATGATGTTGCTTAACAAGAAAATTGTAAAATTTTCATTTTTCTCTAGTGAGGGTAAAGTAGATTTTTTATCCTAACTATAGTGCATGTCATGAAAAGTATGACTAATTACAATAGTCCAACTTAGAAGCATTTTAAAGACTTAAATCTAAAATATGACCTCAACAATTTTTTTTCCTTCTCCTCTTCTTCTTATTTTCAATTGAGTTTTCCTTCTTATAAATTTGATTTAAGCTCTAGAGAATCTTCTTTATTAACTAAGAGTTTTCTCTTGTCTCATTCAATTGAATGTATTATTATTATGTACATATTTTATTGTTAGAACGATAATTCAATGCAAACTAATCCCATCCTATGTCACCTAAATTAATTTATTATAGAAATCATAGATTCTCCTAACTAATTAACTCGACCTAAGTCATTCACATGCTACATATTTAATTGAGAAGACTACATTTCAGAGATCTGATCAAATATAAATTTTGTGATGAATGGTATAAATGAAGTGTTACAATAATTATTAAATTTTATGAATTTCTATATTCCAACTAATATCTTATATTTATATGTAAGTAAAACTAAGTATAAATTTATTTTTTTAAAAAAAAATTAATAAGAGACTACGGGTCTGTTTGAGGCAGCTGCAGTTTATTGGATAATCTGCTGATAAACTGATTAAAAATAATCCGTCGATAAGCTAGGTGTAGTAGCTATTATAAATTTTTATTTTTTTTTAAAAAATGTTGACCACAGCCAGAAAGCTGCCACCGCACCTAGATAGGTGCGGTGTGAAAACACAATTTTCAGCGTTTTGAAAACACATAAGTTGTAAAAACTTCTTTTACCCAAACAGAACAGGTGCATTTTCAAAACGCTACCGCACCAAAATAAGCTGCCCCAAACACACCCTACATTTTATAATTGTAAAATTCATAAATACATATATGAAATCATAATAATATACCATGGTAGAACTTTCAATTTTAAAACTAACTAAAAATTATATTGCTGTGGGCTTACATTACTTGATGCTTGACCAAGTGGGCTATTGGGCTATTGGGATATTATGCTAAATGGGTGATATCTGCATCACATGCTATCATACATTAGTTACGCAAACACTAATGAAACAATAAGATATAAGAATTAGTGAAGAAAAAATTGCAACTTTTATGTAATGACCAAAATAAATCAAAGCTTATTTCTCAAATCCATACAATCAACTTACTATCATTCATAAGTATATATTAAGAAATAGAAGGGAGATATACATACATAAGACTCAATTCTATTGTATTTGCATATATAACTATTAGGTGTTGGATATATATATATATATATATATATTAAAAGACTATATTGAAAATAGAAAGANTATATATATATATATATCATAAAAGACTATATTGAAAATAGAAAGAATGGAGTTCTTCATTAGATTCTCTATTTGCAAACTCCATCACAAGAGATGAGTTATAATAGGGCCCACATCCTATGCCATTCAATTTTGATTGAATTTGTTAAGAGTTGAAAGTATCTCTATTTAATTACACTCACAAATATCAAACAAACTCTCAA
This sequence comes from Phalaenopsis hybrid cultivar, assembly GCA_002079205.1. Lineage (NCBI taxonomy): Eukaryota > Viridiplantae > Streptophyta > Magnoliopsida > Asparagales > Orchidaceae > Phalaenopsis > Phalaenopsis hybrid cultivar. The sequence continues at coordinate 302,420 of JXCR01143557.1, forward strand.
ATTCTAACAATAATTTGAGAGTAAATGGCTTTGTTCTAGCCTTACTTAAGATAAATTCTACTTATATAAATAAATTCAAATTATAATTCCTTTGAAAAGGAACTTTTGCCATAAACAATTAATCAGATAGCTGAATTATAATAATTCTATCTTTCAATCACCATAAAAATAATAATTAGCATAATATAAAATTTATTTGTGCATTACAGACCATCATATATTAGCCAGTTCTATGGTCAAAATTGATAGAATGGTTCACTTGGATTGGTAAGCAAAACAACACAAATTCTTCACCATTAATGCGACATAAATTCAAGAACACTCATGTTACTTGAAGGCAGGACTGAAAATATTAATATGAAATCCATTGCATAAGAATTATTCAATAAGAATCACATCATTTATGTATTGATTAANTAATTCTATGGTCAAAATTGATAGAATGGTTCACTAGGATTGATAAGCAAAACAACACAAATTCTTCACCATTAATGCGACATAAATTCATGTCCACTCATGTGACTTGAAGGCTAGATTGAAAATATTAATATGAAATCCATTGCATAAGAGTTATTCAATAAGAATCACATCATTTATGTATTGATGAAAAGATAATATTCGATTCAAATCTATCATTAGTGATATTCAAACTGTACATGTATGACTCTTATGATCTTAGTAGAGCTCATTTTGATAAATCACATTATATTGATCTTTATGTGCATATGTTGTAGGGAAAAAAAATACATTTAAGATGATCAAAGAGAGCTACAACAAATCACATAGAGGCCATTTAATAAATCTTAAAAAAATCCAAATATAATTCAAGAAATATAGATACTTAGCCACTAGTCTACCAAGGCCCTTTTAAAATCAAATAATTTCAATTTATTTCTAGAATAAATATAATTCAATTCACTGAATTTGAATTTAAACAATTATATATTGCATAGAATGTGAGTGGATTTCAATAAATTATTAAGGTAATTTACTACATCTAATTAATATGACTGAGCAAATTAATGTCTTTAATTAATAATTCCCCCATCCTCTTCAATAATAATTTATAATTTTTTTTCTTTTATGTTACAATTACAATTGTGATAAGTAACACACATTTTAAACTGAAATGTATGTCCTTTAGATACTAAGGAAAACTGAATTTGGCTATTTAATTTGATGGTTTCATAGTTAGTCATTCCTTAAATGCGATTGGTTGTGATCAAACATTTAATAAATCTTAATCAAAGACAAATATAATTCAAGAAACATAGATAATTAGCCACTAGTCTACCAAGGCCTTTTTTAAATCAAATAATTTCAATTTATTTCTAGAATAAATATAATTCAATTCACTGAATTTGAATTTAAACAATTATATATTGCATAGAATGTGAGTGGATTTCAATAAATTATTAAGGTAATTTACTACATCTAATTAATATGACTCAGCAATTTAATGCCTTTAATTAATGATTCCCCCATCCTCTTCAATAATAATTTATAATTTTTTTCTTTTATGTTACAATTATAATTGTGATAAGTAACACACATTTTAAACTGAAATGTCTGTCCTTTAGATACTAAGAAAAACTGAATTTGGCCATTTAATTTGACAGTCATTCCTTAAATGCGATTGGTTGTGATCAAACATTACTTTTCTCCTCCTCATCTCCAAAGGTAATAATTTATAATTTTATCCACACTCATTAAAAATGCTTTTGAACATCCTCTAAGCCTCTAAATCCTCTATATAAGACTATAACTTCATTTTCATTATATGGTTCTCTACTATACTAATTATAATACAGTTAAAACTCAGAACCTCTAGATCTTCAAATACACCATATCTTCTCACAAAAATCCTTAGGTCCATTATTATCAAATTTATCTCAAACTCTATCACTTTATTTCACTATCAATTATCCCCTCAAACATTCATAATAAAAATACTACGACTAAATAGTTCATAGTGATCCCTTAACCTTATGGCTAATATTAGGAAAATTAATCATAGACTAAAAGTGGAAGTATTGTTCATGTCATCATGTATAAATTGCTCTTAGACATAATATTTATAAGAGTTTTTGCATTATATATGAAGCTACACTTTATTCTATTAAATAAATAAATACAAAATATAACATTCTTAAACATATGAATGCAGTCATCAAGGCCTTACAATGTAAACAAGGATTTTTGCCTTTACATGAATTAGAAAGTTTCACCAAATGAGTGGACGGAGCCACCGTGTTTGAATAAATAGGTTTCTTCTATTCCCAGAGAAAAGCTTTTGGATTAGGGAAATTTTTAACTTAAGATTCAATGCATTTCCTCAAAGTTTGAAGAGGACCTTTGAAAGTTTGGTGAGTGCTTATTGAGCAAGGACGAGTATACTTTGAGCTTATGATGGTTCCCTTTCAGCTTGAGTGATGTCCTTCCAAGATCTTGAGAGTGAATCTTTGAGCCATGCACTCCATTTCTTGACATATTAATTTATTTATTCACCTTATGGAAAATTATATATTTAGGTATACATTTAGTATTTAAAATCTATTTTATCTTAAAATAGTGTTTGTAAAAAAAGAAAAAGTATGCATTGAATATATGTTTATTTTGTGATCCAATTAACTAGTTTATGAATTAAAAAAAATAAAATAGGTAAATTTTGTGATCCAATTTTATTCTGATATAAAGAATACTGCTCCTATTTATGATTTTAACAAAAGTAAATGTAGGATCTCCCTATTATTGGTTGTGGACATGCACACACACACACACACACACACACAAACAAAGAAATATATGTATATGAACAAGATCAATGGGCAAGTATTCTCCTCCAAAGGTTGTGAATTTTACAAATTACAAGCTTTAACGATACATCTTTTATAAGTGTATGTTCAATCATAGAATCAAGAAAAGAGGTTAACTTGACCTATCGAGAGGGTAATAAATATGGGGGCATGAGTTGGCAATGGGCCAATTTTGCTCTTAATTCTAGTTGAAGAACACTTGTTATTTTATTCATCGATCATCCCATGTTGATTGCTCCAACAATGAGTTAAGCTACCAACCTAGTAGCTCAATTTTAAGAAATTCTAGCTTATTAAAAAGAAAATATATTGATTATTATAATATTATAACTTTTATAAGTTTTAATTTATTTATATGAGACCATAAAAGTCTTCAATTTTTTATTAGAAAAAAATTAAACAACATTGATTCATCCTTAAAGGTAAGACTAATCATTTTTTTCTCTTTTAAAAAGGTTACTTCTATGATCTTAATGTTGAATATTCTAAGTGGACCTACTATTCCTCTAATTATGAGTATGAATTAGGTTACTAACCAATGTTTTCAAGTATTGCAGCTTTGATATGTTTTTCCTTATACTTTACCTTAATGTAAGAGATTTTGTTATGGAGACTTATTAATGTTTCCATTAAAAAATGTTTTAGTAGAAGATTTTTATTTCTTGTCTTTAAAATGAATATAGTAAGGTAACTTCAATGAGACAAATTAAGGATATAGAGAGGGTTTGGAGAGGAAAGGGTGTAGATTGTTAAATTATTGGAGAGGCTCCCTCATTAATTAAGATGAGTGCAAGTTTTAGGAGTGGATGACCCATACTTTATGGCCATAAAAAATATATCTAAGAAAATTCATGATGTCATTGGTCCAGTGATTCTTTAATTATGTAGTTCAATACCTCACCATCTATTAGAGACTCCGATGGTTAAGATTTGTAGAGTTGAGATTTTTATGCCTTCCACAAAAAGATGTGTGCATGTTATTGAATTGTCGGTAAAAAGAAAATTTTAAGAAAAGGAACAATTGAGTAACTCTTTTTCGATAAAAGTACACATTCTTATGCTACCACTGAAAAACATACTGCCCCTATTTTCCAAGAAATTTAAGATTTGAATGTTAAGCCCATCATTAGTAGTAGTTTCATAGTCTTCCAAGATATGTAAATCATTATATATGGAGAGTTCATTATATGACAGTTGATTATGATTGGGTCTATCTCTTTTAATGTAATATTGGATAAAATTTATAAATTTTTCATAGTATTTAGTTGGATGAAGTTGCTTCTATTAAAATAGAATATAAGGAGTTGATAATTAATTTTTGTACTATATAGATACAACTATATTTTTTTACTTAGTTCTACAAATTTCATGTTAATTTAATGCTTGTGCAATCAAATTTCATTTTTACTACTTAAATATTTACTCGTACTCACTAATTTTATTAATTCTAAAATATGAATAAACTATGGTGACTATAATAACAAAAAAAAGAATTGCCCAAAAGTGAATCATGCATGGTTGATATGTTGTTTGCCTTGATATTTACATCAATTCATGTAAAATTCTTTAGCTCTTCACTAATCCTTTATGGTTATTTATTTATTTATTTTACACACACACACACACACACACACACACACTCTCTCTCTCTCTCTCGCTCACTCGCTTTTTCTATATCTCTTTTGCTCTACTCATTTATCATCAATTTTTTTCAACACTCCAGGTTTGATGTATGGTAACTTCTTTAATGATACGTGTTGAGGCATTCAAGGAAGAAGGGTGGATACGAGTTTAAGAAACTACTTCAATATTTACCAACATGCAGTGTCAAAATTATGAATTATAGACAAGAAACTTAAGTTATAACCTCCAAAGGAAGGCATGTTTCGTATTACCTTCCAAGAAAATGATTTGAATTCTTACCAAACAAATCCTGACTTGACATATATGACTTTTTCTATGCAAGGAGGTGCCAAATATACTAAACTTTTATAGACTTATTTATGCTCAAATCATTTTCAATTCTTTGAGGATTTTAATCGCTCTAATTTATTATAAGATGAATGAGAAGATCCCATGAAGCATAAATTTTTCTCCACTTAATTATCATTAACCCCTTTATAAATGGGTGATTCTAGTTCTACCTTTTTCAAGTATGAATAAGTGGGCTAAAAATGAATGTCAGAGAATGCAATGAAAAACTATGTCTTTACGAGGTAATTGATTAGCATAGCTCATTAGTTCCAAATTCCAATTAGACCTTTCACCTTTCTCAAAGAAATGATGGAGATTTTGCCCTTGAATTAGAAAAAGTGTGGCCAATCACCACCTTAAAGGATTGACACTACATAATAGAATGTTCCTCATCATTGCAGATGAGTTGAAGAATCATTCTTTAAATTTTCCCTTTAGTTTTAATGGGAATAAAACTAATTATTTCGAGAATCCTTATGCAATTAATATGACTTTATGAGAGTCCAACATCTACTCGCTTCTTGATGAGTGATCCCGTACTTAATGCTTATGCACAATATAACAATAGTTCTGATGGTATTTTTTACTTATATTTCTTTATTTTGCGACAAAACTAAAAACTTGATCATGAAGAAAAAAATAAGAATTTAAAATTTTAATTTATATATATTTATATTGGGATACTATGCAAGTATACGTAACGTTATCAAGCAATATAGGACTTTTTGATTAAAACTTGAATATCGAACCCACAGGGAAGATTATGCAATATGCACTTCTTAGAAAGTTTTTTTTTTTCTATTTTTAAGACTAGACATACTTAAACTAAAAATGATTTTTGTAGGAATTTAAAATTTAATTTTTTTTGTATTTTTGATATTTTAATGAAACAGTAACAACTTAAAAAGATAACTAAAGTTTTTGTAGAAGAAAAGTACTTAATATGAAAATATCTTTCTTCTTATCATGAATCAGTAATAAATATAGGAATTTTGTTGTGGAAGTATGCAAATTGTGTTGTGCCAAATAGGAGCAATAATATTCTTTACCCTCACTAGAGATGTTATAAAGAACATTGACTAATTTAAAGTTTGAATAGTTTTGAAGACCGGCTAGGCAGGAAAGATACTAGCTCTCACTCTAGAGTTCCCTTGATTCCCTCCACATGGAGTCTAACATTCTATTATCAGAACCTAAAATAATAAACCAAGTTGGGGGCTTTAACCTGTCACTTTAAAGTCCTCTAACTCGTATCAAAACCTAAAACAATAAACCAAGTTGGGGGCTTTAACCTATCACTTTAAAGTCCTCTAACTCTAACACATCAAAAATTATTTCTCTATTTATTTTCACTTAATCATATGAATTACATTCTCATTTATACAACCTCATGTGATTCTTCTATTTCCCTATTTATTTGCACTCAATCATATGAACTACATTCTTACTCATACAACCTCATGTGATTCTTTCCTATTTATTTGCACTAAATTATATGAACTACATTCTCATTCATACAACCTCATGGGATTCTTTCCAATTGTTGACTGACATATGAACTACATTCTCATTCATACCAACTCCATTTGATTCTTTCCAATTATTGACTGAGAAAATACCAACCCGGTTCTTACATGTTCTCACAACAAATTTTAACATCTGGATTGGCCAAATCAAGAAGTAAATNCTACAACCACCTATTAAGCTAATGGGTGCCTTAAAAATCTCTTTGAATATCATGATTACTTGTCTAGTAACTGCCACTGGCGCTTAAGCACGGGTCTCAGGGCTTAGGCATGACCTTCTGTGTTTGACCGGCGCTTAGGCGCCAAAACTTTTTTGCACAATTTTTTACCTTTTTGCTCCAAATTTAATTCTTTTTCACTCATTTAAGCATTTTTTCTATTTTTACTTGTATATGCAAGAAAAACACAAGAATACCTTCCATTAAAGCGCAATATCTCAAAAATAGGTATAAAAATATGTTTAAAAACACTATATATTTTAGGTGTATCAAAATCCCCCAGACTTAAAATGTTACTTGTCCTCAAGTGACACTTTAATTTTTAAAAACCAAATATGTATGATATGTATATGAGTTTCTATAGGAGTTACTAAAATTTAGATTTAGAAATATAGTAGTCCAATTTAGAAAAAATAATTAGTAAATGAAACCAACTTAAAGTTTCAAAATTTTTAATGTTAAGAACTATGAAAATATGAGTTCCTATCTAATTCAAAAGCATTGTAAGTTCTCTAAATTTAGATTTTAGTTCTTTTATTTTCTCTACTTAAAAATTTTTATTAAAAAAAATTTTACTTACAATATTATATTTATAAGCTTAAGATTTTATAGTGTCTTATACTTTAAAAAGATCAAATGTAGAACAAATTTTTTATTAGACATTAATCCTCAAGCTTCTCCTCTCCTACATTTCTTTTACTTTTCTTTTCTTTTTCTTTTTATTTTTCTTCTTCTTTTTCTCTTTTTTTTTCTTTTCTTTTTTTCTTTATGAAGCAAGGATTACTATATCTGGATAGGCCTTTAATGATTTTGAATTCCACTTCTCCTTTCCTAAAGTAAAGTCTTGATATAAAACTTTTACTTATAAATATAATAATAGTTTTGAAAATCATTTTAATAAAAGAAATTTAAGTATTAAAAATAAAAGTCTAAATTATCTAAATTTTTCAAAAATACAATTTTTCTTACTAAAGATAGTCACTTATATTAATTATTTTTTGTACTAAAAAATTTTAACTTAAAGTTTTTCTTCATTACTTAAAATTTTAACTAAATTTTCTTGCTCATTTCTAAAATCAAATTTTACTTCCCTAATATAACTTCATAAAATTTTAACTAAATTTTCTTACACATTTCTAAAATCAAATTTTACTTCCCTAATATAACTTCATATACATAGCTCTTTTAAAATTCAAATTCATTTGTAGTTCATTTGAGAACAAATAAAATTCAAGTTTTGAAAATATTTTTCATCCCTCCCTCAAACTTTTTTTTTAATACAGATTAAACAGCTTAACATCAGATAATTATATAGGTAGGAATGAAAATTGAAATAACATGCTAACATGAATTTTTACATCCTAATTATACAATTATAAAACTAAAAACGAGAGTAAAATTAATTTTGATCAAATTTTCTAACATTTTATTTTAGTTTAACATGTAGAGATTCAATAGACTTCTAAACAGTGGTATAAAAGCAAACAACACACTAACATGATAAAACAAAAATACAGGGTAGCAGTTTCTGAATTTTAAAATTAATATCTATGCTAACAAGATTTTTAACTTAATCATAAAGGATGAGTTATCAAGAAAAAAAGAAGTGAAAAGGTTTTTATCCTAGTAAAGCTAAAATCAGGAGAAAGACCATTGAATCTAGGCCATCAAGATAGCCATCACATTTAAATCCTCCTCCCTACATGCTCTCCCAACACACACACACACACACAAACACAACATCACCCTAACTTGTAAAGAAGTAAAATATACTATTGACCCCAACACTCTTTAGAGATTTCTTCTAACAAAGGGCCTATTACATATAACTTAAATTATATCATCTACTTCTTATTCATCAGAGGGATCAAAATGTCATATATCCTCATTATTTACCTTTTACTATGATGAGTGCACATAAGGTGAGTTAGAAGGCCAGCCTTATGTTTGCATGCCATTTTTAGAAGTTATAGAAGTAGGTTTTCATGCTAGATTAGAAGGAAAGAAGAGGAGGCTTAATATTCACTAATTTGGAGATTCTATTGTGGTGATGAAATTAGGTGGAACTTTAAAGCTTCACTATTATCATGTAATAAGGTAGCTTACTTAAATTTGGCTACTATATTGACAAAGTATAGTATTCCTCTATACTACTCTATATTTGGTATCTTGAGCTTCATCATAAACTTCATCGTTATATCATATTTGATTAATTTTTTTATTAGCTATTCCTTTAAGTTTTCAAGTTGTAAGGGTAGGAAAGAGGGCTTCTAATCCATGGTAGTCATAGAAGTTTTACACTTAAACTATTGATAGCTACTTTCATAAAATTAAAATTGAAAGGCCACATGGTGTCTCTATTTTTGGGACTACTCTATAACCTAAATATAAAACTCATTGATTATTCTTATATTTTTTCCTTTCATTTCTATAAATTATCAAATATATAAGAATGTTTTTCCATCTAGATGATCTAGTTTTTCTAGTGGTAGGCTTTAGTATTTAGTATCCATGCTAAGTCATATAAAATAGAATAAACTCAAAATTATTTTGCGATAATGTCCACACCCTACATATTAAAACATAAGATTTTTGTAGAGTAAAGTAACGAGAAATAAGAAGTAGAAAAGAATAGATAGAAAGAAACTTTAAAGGATCTTATTCCTTTTATCAAAGGACCAGAGTACTTTCTAAGTTTTGTCATAAGAAAACATTTGACCAATTCTTTATAAGATTATGGGTGTTATAATAAAATAGTACTTAATCTAACAAGAGAAATAAATAAGTAAATATGACTTTTATAGACACGTGAACATAATAATCAAAAAACCATGTAATTTGTATATTATTACCTTAGCTTGTGGTTCAAAGTTTTCACCAACTGAGAAGATGAAGACACTGTATTTAAAAATTCATGTTGGTTTTATATTCTAGACAAGTGTTGTTATAGATGAGTAAGTGGCTCTTTGTATTTGAGCAAGTGCCATATAAGTCTAAGCAAGTTTCCTCTGAGCTTGAGTAAGTGTATTTATAAGAGAACGCCTAGGTTATTTCATAATTCACCTAGCTTTCTTGGCTTTAATTTGAAATGCATTTATGGGTACATGCATTCAAGGATGGGTGCATCCAATTCTCCTTTGTCCATGTGTGACATATTGGGCTATGAAAATAAAGTTAGGGGTAAAAAAAAATCCTTCATGTGCTAAGTGATTATTTGATCAATATTTTTGAGTCCTATCCCCTTTTTCATGATTAAGATTGAGCTTTATATGAGAAGGTGTCCAAATCAGTGAAAGTACTAGCTGATTTTCTAAGTCAATTATTTACTAATTTAATATGTGGTTGAATGGTCAGCTATAGTGCAACAGCTAAACAAATGATTGAAAATTTAGCAGATTGAATGTAATGGTTGAAAAATTTCTTGTTGTTTTCATTCAATTTATACATTACTTGAATTGGTATATTAACATTTAAAATTTAATTCAATAAATTTAACGACTAAGATTCAACCAGTACTTAGCCAAAAAGCTATATTAAATCAAACTAGAGTACCAAAATCCTTTGTTTTTTTTCTCTTCGTGATGCCCTCAGTGATGACGTCTATGCTTGGCTATGGTAAGAAATCCAAACCTCAAGGAAGGTAACCCTCGTATTTCTCCCCTTCCTTTCTCATTTGTCTTTGCCTCTTGCTAACATGGATTCCTTGCTCACAATCTCAACAAGGAATCAAAATATACCACTCAATTCCCATTTATTTAGATATGTAACACTTAAACTTCAATTGTTAGGGTTTAGCTTTGTTGTTTATAGTTAGGGTTTAGGTTTAGATATATAGCACTCAATTCATACGTATTTACATATCTAACACCTAAACTTCANGCTTTAAACAAATGCATTAAATGGTGTACTTCACTTATTTTCAAAAGATTTTAAGTTTGCTCTTTTTGTGTAATTTTAAAGATTTGAATGCGATGTATATAAGTATAAAAGTTTAGTTACTATGCAAAGTTACATAATAATTTTATGTTTGGTTGATATTAAATATTTCACTGTTATACATGTAAATATGAAAGTTAGGTATGAGATATGTAAGTACATAAGAATTGTTTGCTATGTGTGTATGTAAATGCCCCTTTCTTGTTAGGGTTAGGAAAACTTGCATACATGCCATTCAATTCATATGTATTGACATAATTTTGTGACTTCAACTGCTTTAGGGTTAGGAAGTTTACATGCTTAGCACACAATTCTTATGTATTTACATATCCCACACCTATACTTTCATATTTACTTACATAAATCTTTTGTGCTTTAATCCTATGCATGAAAATGTGCTTTTAACATCTTAAAATGATTTTGGATTTTTATTTTTGGTATGATATTATAATTTTGAGTGTTGTTATGTAAGTAGGTAAGTTTTAAATATGATATATGTTGACATTTGATACATAAAAATTTATATTTGAAGTTTATCTAGAGCTCTATATTCTATTGTGATGATTACTTTATACACATTTTCATATTGATAATTATCATGAATATTAAAGGATTTGAAATATAATACATGTTCTACAATGATTTAGGCAAAATAATTTTCTATTTGATTTTATGTAGTAAAAGTCAAGATGAATTTTGGGAATAGACGGGCCAGATGAGTGTCACATCTATAACCTTATTTGGCCAATCAAAATACCTTAAAATTTTGTGAAACACTCTGGAATCAAACCAGAAATATTTTTAATTAGTTATAAGTGTTTTTAAACTTTGATTCCTTTTGTAATATGGATTTTGACAAAAGATACTTCAGATAAAATTTAGTGTTCATTAAGTCATGAAGAACACTCCATTTATATTTTTCATTGTGTGACTTTATGACTCATCTTAGAATGCCCTTGAATTAGACCAATTAATTTTTTTTTGTCTTCTTATCTGTTTGTTGGTCAAATTTAATGTCCTAGAAAACTAATTCTACCTAGCTTGTTTTTTGCATCTTGTTTTCCTAATTTTAATTTTAATTTATTAATTAGAATTATGACCCTTGGTACATTTTATGTGAATCAATAGTTACCGACATGCTTATGTATAATGAGGTTTATAACTGATGAGATAAATATGCTTGTTTTTAAATTTATAGTGTGCTAATTGATATCCAAAATTTAATTTCATGAAAGTATAGTAGATTGCATCCATACAGAAAAGGACTCACTAATCAGGATGAGTATGTCCACTCAAGTTTGATGCTCACACTGAGCATTAATTCAACTAGCAACGGTCGATGGTAAATCTCTCTGAGTCCATGTAAGTTAAATATTTTTTTTTCCTCTAAAATTTATTTATAATCTAACTGCAATGCTAAATTTCATTTACAATCTTCAATGTGATGAGCCTATCCTCTTCAATGATGCCCAAAGTTAGGGCCAAACAGGAGTTGGTAGCTGTAATGGTCAATCTGACCACTTAAACTTTGAGATCTGGAGGGAAGCTGTCAGGAATGAAAGAAGGGGAGGGTCTATGGTTTTGATGCATAATAATTTTCTTATGCGGCATAACACTTTAGTTTTGGTGAGAGGTTGAATTCGGTTGATGACCAAACCTCCAGACTTATGCATGTAGTCACTGAGGAGTTGTGAGAAACTTCACTATTGATCTACATGAGATGAAGTCTAAGAGGTATTCCTCGATGGAGGAGAAGTTGCAAGCAAGTGTTTCCAAGTTAATACACTCGAGGCCATAACTGAGCTGCTAGAAATACAACTAGGAGAAAGAGGAGGATGAGAAGTACAAGATATGTTATTTTTTGTGTGTAGATCATTATTTGTAATGTTTTATTTATTCTATATATACTTTTATAGTAGATGTTTTATTGAGATTTATTGTTATACTTATTGTTTAAAGACATTGTGGATATGAACTTTATTTGTTTCATTTTATGATTGCATGTGTTGCTTGGTTAGGGCCCTTTTTCATTTGTGATACAATTTTTGGCTAATTTTTCAGCCATTGTATCATTAATGATTGAAAATAAGAACCATATAATTGGCAGTGGGATGATCAGTCTCTAATTTAGCTATTAGATATATTGACCGATAAGTTAGCCAGTAATAATATAACAACTAAAAAATCACCAACAGTTTACTAGTTAAAAATTGTCAGGAGTCAGTTTTTATTTTATTACTAGCGAAAAGCTTTCAATAGATATAGCATTTCTGACAAGTAAATTTTTTATTGATGATTATCTACGGAAATTCAATCAATAATTTCAATTTTCAGTGAAATACATGCCCCTACACGATATTGATTTGTCTGTCAGTAATCAATTAATTTCATGTCGTTGGGGTTCCACCCTAGCTTATGGATGAGAGTGCCACTCATCTTTGCTTCTAGGATTTGGTGATGCATTTTAAGATGGTCATCTCCCTAAAAAACTATGAAGAAAATCCTTATGGCAAGTTTCTTTCATGTTTTTACTTAAAGTGTTTATGACAATTTATTTCTGGAATGCCAATATAACTGACATGACTTAAGGTGACAATATCTACTACCTCTACACACATGCAAAGGTTTTGAAGGAGAAACTGGTGAAGCGAGCGCTATTGCTCATTAAGTTTAGAGATGCAATTATATCAAATGAATCATTGCTTACACCTTAACATTTGAGTACAAAACAATAGTAACAACAAATCACCTATGTCATGATATGACCAAAATAAATCTTGGACTGATGCTCAAATTCTTAGCATCAATGTATAACCAAATAAAAATTATATATATATATATATATATATATATATATATATATATATATATATATATATNGAGAAATTAACATGATCAATGTTAGTCTATGCCATCCCTCCCACCGTAATTAATGAAAGAAAAGGGTTTGTTGTTGTTCAGGATTGTGCAATTTAAAAAAAAACTGATCACCTCGAAGAAAATTTGGATGTTTTGATAAGACTATGACTTAGCGAAGAATGAAATTAATGCCCTAATATCTGAGTCATCAACTTTAAAGAATTTGGACTGGGTCCTAAGTTGACTTCAAAATAAGATAGTGTGGTTGAAATACTAATAGTTGACTCGGGATATCACGAGCCTTTTAATTTCCTGCCACGTGACTGAGTCCTGACTTTCAAACGAGTTATAATATCCTAAAATTGAACTTAAGAAACATTTGAAGATTATTAGTCAGGGGAATTTGGACATTCAAAATCTTTAAAAGAAATATGTTCCACCAGATATAATAATTCTCAGAAAATAAAGGGAGCAAAAGAAAAAAATTGTTGTGCGAAAATTCCTCGAGAAGAAGCTTAAGGTGAGCATAAAATCAAAAATTGGTGTCTGAATTAAGACATTCAAAATCTTTAAATCATGCTCTACCAGATATAGTAATTCTCAACAAAACATGGAAAAAAAATCAAAGCAAAAGAAAGTCTCCCTGAGAAGAAGCTTGAGGTGGACGTATAATCAAAAATTGGTGTCCGAGTTTCCCCTAATTAATGAAACTTAAAATGCTCTCTTAAGGAAATTCTTCTGATATTATATTCAAGAAAAA